>NJDD01000956.1:136830-147483 GCA_002245505.1 Calephelis nemesis | reverse complement strand
TGTCTCCATTTTGTGGCAAAACGTGTTGATATTCTGTACTTTGCAATTTTTGATAATCCTTTAGGAATTGAATAGATTAATATCTTAGAAATACAATTCCTTACTTTACGCATATCTGCTTTATACATATCTTCGGCTAGTCGTGGGTGACATGATTGTGCCTCTGCCTACCTCTTCGGGGATATGGGCGTGAAGATACTTTATATACTTTACATATCCTGTCACATATACATGTACAATAATTGTAAATGTATTAAAACATTACAACTTCTTTCATTGTTGTATGGAAGTGAGAGTTGGGTTAAATAGTCAGAAAAGTAAGATAAATGCTATTGAAATGAGAGTGCTACGGAAAATCTATTATGTAACCTTCGTAAACTACATTCGCCACAGTGAGATCCGAGTGAGAGTGAGATGGAAAAAAAGTAATGTAATAATGAAAAAGGGAAACAGATGTACAATGAAGAAGAAGACGGATATAGGTACCCAAAGAGACACAGACTGAAATTCCGCGACCACACCGCTTTATCCGAAGGTGAAGGTCAAGAAGTCAGTCAAGAAGTCAAGAAGGTCAAGAGCTTCCAAACCGGCGTATATGTATAAAAAAGAGTTATGAATCTGGAGAGACCTAGATAGGCCTACAAGTATCATGCCGTTTGGTACTCATTACTCCCTGGCTACGCGTAAGGCACTTGGCGTGATAATATGTGTGTGTACATACACATACATATTTGTGGTAATTCTGCTGTTCACAAACTAAACTTATTTTAGATGCATGCTATCTCTTTCAAATGAAATAAAAACGAAAGGGATGGAACGTTTTAGACATGTCAAATTAGTCCGAACATGTCAAATTGTGATGTTTTAATCAACTTTTTTCGGGTGATAGATTAAACGTCTGTAGAAATGACGTGTACGATCTAATTTGATAGCCCTAATAGTATTTTGTCTCTTTCTGTTACTTTCGTTGAAAGAAGACAGCGATAACTTAAAATTAGTTTAGTGAGTGCTCAACAAAATTACCACCATTATCACGCCAAATACATATTATGTCACTATTCTTCATTATGCAATTTATAACTTCGTGGTATCGTCTTTGTGGTTTGACGGTCCGACGTCGGACTTAATCAAGTAAAGAGTCAAATCTCAAGTTGTGATCCCGAGTTCAATCCCTGGGTCGAACAACGCAAAAAGATTAGGGAATGTGTATTTTCAATTTTCCAATGAAATTGATTCTGCCCGGGATTGGATATATGCCTAGCTAACGATAGGCTTGTCACCTATCACATTGAGGGACTTAATGTCTAGTTGAGGGAACCCTGGTTGTGCCTTTGCTTCTGTGGTATAGAGGTCCGGTGTCCATGAAATGGCTCGTCTGATTCTTAGGTTGGGTAAAGACGTGTGTTTTTCCTATTTTCTAGTATGAAAATAACGTTGGCTGGCCTCTTGAAAACTGTCTTGGCACTGTATATATAAACATGAATGTATGAAATGCATCTATTATAAACAATTCATAGAAAATATTCAAAATCCTGGATCACGCAAAGGAGATGTGCGAATTTATATTTGTAACATTTACAAGAACACCCATTTCCTAAATGTTAACCAACAATATAAATATATAAATAAATATCCCTGAACAACTCACACAAATTGAATCTAACCTCATAGTAAGCAAATTATATGCTTGTGTTATGGGTATTAGTCAACGATACTTATACATAGAAATACCTAAATAGATACCAGAATAAATTTAATAAACACCCAGACCCGAAAATGCAGACATCTAAATGTTCATCACACAAATGTCTGCCGCCGTCGGGAATCGAACCAGAGCCGCGCGGTAAGTCGGTGTAGTTAGGCGTATACGCTAGCCAAGTGACCAGTTGGTGAGAGGTTTGTCACCTACCACTTAGTATCTTTGGCTAGTCGTGGGTGACCTGTTCGTAACTCTGCCTACCGGTCTAGCGATGCGACAGTGAACATTTATGTTAAACATAATGGCAATTAAAAACTTGATTTTTCCCGGAAAATACAAAGAGGCATTTTACAACCTATTTTCTTTTCTTAAAATGTCCTGAAATGACTTATAACGACGACATTTTAACAATAACAAAATGTATCCTTCAAAAGGTATTTTTTGTGGAGAGAAATTGCTGGTACTCGCTAATGGAACTGTCTAGATTTTTATAAAATATAGTTCTCAGAATTGTATTAAGATTATTGTACAGCGGGAGGATTTTATTCAAAAGGTTTATATTAAAATGTTACACATATTTCACAACAAATTGTTTGGCATATGTATAATGTATCTTTCACTTTCTTTTTTTAAGATATTGGAAGGCAAACAAGTAGACGGATTTCCTGATTCAGAAATTCACGCCGCCTAGAGACACCAAAGGTGGTCTAGATCTGAACCGATTTCCATGAAGTTTGGCACACACGTAGAGAGTAATTTAGACTAATACATAGGATAGTTATTATTCCGAAAAAAAATGTGTGGATCATTAACCACGCGGGCAACACCGCGGGCAACAGCTAGTGTTATATACACACATACTTAAATGAATACACATAACTCGTAGTTATCACAGCACACTTGATAAGACGGACCAAGTTTGCTGTTTTTTTTTCTGTACCTATCGATTATTGTAAGAAGAATGTGAAGAAGAGTCATGTGTCTCGTTCATACAAACTGCCAGTAGCTGTTAATGTTAAGCGATTGGCTAGTTTATAAATAATGTTAAAATCGATGTGGGTATTTTTACAAGTGTTCTGCGTTTTAATTATTTTGTTTTAAAATTCAACGTTGAAGCGTTATGTTTACCTAAGCGTTGTCGGTTCATACACAATAGGAAAAAGGTATCAAATTCAAATTATTCAAATAGGTTTTATCACGTAGATCTATACAAATATTCTTGTAACGCGTCTATATAATTCTAAAAACTACCACTGGATCGGAACGCGGCCATTCACTGAGAGGATCCGGCGAAAGAAACTCAGCGGGCTTGTCTTTTTTCTTATAAATATAATTTACAAAAATTTATTACATTTACAAATAATTTGCAGAGATTGGTATGAGGAGCAATTAATCCCAAGCATTTCTTTCTTCTAAATATTCTGAAATCTTATAATAACCCTTACCATACATTTTATTAAATGGTAAGTCTTTAATATGCTCGGTAAGTTTATTGTAAAAACGTATACATTGGCCCATGAAAGAATAATTGATTCTGTGGAGACGAGACTTATGTACAACAAGATTGTTTTTATTCCTTGTTTTTTCCGCATCTCTTTTAAAAATAGAAGATTACACCTTTGCTTTCCGCAACATTAACTTAATTCAATTAATCCACGTGCTGATCTGGGCTCCTTTGCAGAGTATACCATCTGTCTACCTGCCCGGCAGCTCGAAAAAGGCGAGCATAGCTTACCGTCACTAGCACCGTGACATCTGACTAGGTGGTAAAGTTTCGCAGCGACTCGATTGGTAACACCGTCTTATCTACTCCTGCCGCCATAACGTCAGTGCTTGCCGTATTCTGGTTCGGAGGATAAGATACCCGGTAAACGTACTTTTTTTTCAAGGCCTAACATCCCGGTCTCAGGTTGGCAACGCATCATTGCCAACTTTGGAGTATCTAGGCAGTGTGGATTTCTTACCAACAATAGATCCGTCTGCTTGTTTGCCCTGCAATATTATAAATAATATGATAATATAGCAAATTTAAAACATGTTTTTCTTTTGGTTAACTGCACACTGTACTATCCATCTCAGTTATTAGATTACAATTTTAAATTATTTTTATTTAATTAATTTTGTTTCAAAAGATTTCATGAAACTTCTTATTTTAGTATTTATTGTATTATTCATGAAAGTACTTTAATGTGCCTTTTTGAGAGATCTGGAGCTGTAAAGCAAAAATTAAAAACTTTTGAGATTCTACATAATATCTGTCTGTCTATATGCCATTAATATTTATTTTTCATATTTAAAAAAAGATGGTAGGAAAGTCACTTTACGATTTTTTAACAAATTAAAAAAGTTAAGATGGGACACATGGAACTATTTTTAACAAATCTACAGAATATAGAAGCGTATTAATAGAGATGCCTTTAAAACGACAGTAAAGTCTCTCAAATCATTTCATCCCTCCAACCGTTTGAAAGATAAATAATTTCAAACTTCATTGCCCCTGTAGTCCAGCGGTCCGGCATCGGACTTGCCTTCTTGAAAATTAAAAAAAAAAGAAATATTTTCAGCAGATTTTAAAATATAGCTCATATTTGAAAAAAAAACATAAACATGACTTTATTATATACACAAATGGGAAAACATGGTTTTTTGTTGGTACAAATTACAGTTGTATTTTGTGACATGTAATTTTTTACTACATATTTAATATGTCCCTAATCTATGTTGAATATTTAAAATACTTTAACTGACCACCAGTTAACTAACAGTATAACTAAAAGTGGCTATTCATATTTTTAAAGAAAGAAACACTTGTACTGTTTTACTTATCACTTATAATTTATTACTTTGTAATTAATAGCCTACCGGTTTTGCTTATACAGCATCATCGGGGCAAAACTTAAACTGTTTAAGCAATTTGATGACTGTTGATGCTGTATAAGCAAAACCGGTAGGCTATTAATTACAAAGTAATAAATTATAAGTGATAAGTAAAACAGTACAAGTGTTTCTTTCTTTAAAAATATGAATATTTGGAAGTTTTACCAAGTGCCGACGATGGAAAGTATCAAATATAAAAGTGGCTACTTTATTTTTTACTAGTTGTCCCGGCGAACTTCGTTCCAGCCGCTCCGTTTGTATGAGAAAATTTTAAATGTTCGTTTTCCTAATTTCCTCGCAGTTTTTTCTTATTTCTCACCTTTTAAACCTTCCCTGGACTTCTGCAAATAATTCAAAACCAAAAGGAGCCAAATCGGTCCGAGTTTTAGCGAGACTAACGAACAGCTAATAGATTTTTATATATATAGATATATATATGGTCGGAGAGTGAGCTGCTGACAGCTCAATAGTCGTAAACATGCGACAAGTGGTTTTCATATTTAGGGACCACATACGAATCATTACCTACCTTTCTAAAAAGAACCATTAAAATATTATTTATTGGCCGAACAATCGCAAAAAAATGTACAATAATTATGCGCAGTTAAACTTAAAAAACTGAATTAAACTCAGCGTCCATATTATTTGCTAATTCTTTTTCGAAATATGGCAAATAATGACGAATAGGTATAGCAAAATTAATCAACATCCTACTAGTAGGTAGTTAATAAGTTGGACCTACTAATGCATCAAGTTTCGTTTATATTGGAGATTTTATCATACATTATTATGTATGTAATAGTGGTCGCCCTTTGGTCGAAATTTGACCATAATAAATTTTAATATCTTGTTGATAAGAAAGCCATCTTAATTTCTCAAGACCAAGTACTTTCTTTCCAAACTATTTATATCTATATCTTATTCTATATTATAGTTTGTGAGCCATCTGTGATCTTTTATCGTTATCATCAATATATTTGTTTGTGTGTGTCAAATGCATTATAGTGTAGGTAATGTTTTATTTATTGATTTAATGCATTTTATAAGCATTATTATTGAAAAATATTAGCGTTCTGCACTTCTCCTACACATAAACTATAAGTATGACAAATTTTATGCTCCTGCGTCCTCGCAATTTTCGTGAAAAGGGGTCCAAAGTTTTGGCATCACGTTTTAATAAATAAATAACTCAAAAACAATTAATCTGTTGGTAATTATACATGGTCTTTTATCTGTTTTTGGGGATTTTATCCCATGAGTGTCATACCCAGGTATTTAGCTGTGTTGGAGTATGGCACTATTTTCTCATTGATGTAAATTGGTATGTCTTTAACTTTTTTGTTAGTGAAGTTAATATGGGTAGACTTGGCTTCATTCAGTTTGATCCGCCACTTTTTTGTCCATGACAGGACTTTGGATATAGCAGTTTGAACTTTTTCTGTTGCTTCTTCTTGCGCACTTCCCACAGCAATAATAGCAGTGTCGTCAGCAAAAGTTGCAATAGTGCTATTTTCTAATTCCGGTATATCACAAGTATAAAGTAAAAACAAGATCGGTCCGAGCACACTTCCTTGAGGTACTCCAGCTTTAACTTCCTTAAGTCCCGAGTAGGCTTCTCCATACCTTACTCTAAACGTTCTTTCTTCAATATACGACTGCAAAATGTTTGCGAATTGTATAGGAAGCATACGTCGTAGCTTGTAAATTAAGCCTTCATGCCAAACTTTATCAAATGCTTGCGCGACGTCCAAAAAAACTGTCGAACAAACTTTCTTTTCTTCTAACGACTTTTCAATAGTAGGATGTCACGGTGTTAGTGACACAAAATAATGCCCTACCTTTTAAAAAAACAAATAAAAATCAAAATACGTTTCATCCAAACAAACATACAAAGACATAGTGGAAATTTGAGAACTTTTTTGGAGCCTTTTAAAAATGACTAGCTTTTTAACTAAGCTAATAATAACTAAGTCGCATTTATCATTTTGTGGTCTATGTTGAAAAAGCTAAAATAATGAAGGTAAATAATCATAACTTATGTTTCACTTCACTTCCATTACTTATAAGCCTGTGTAATTCACTTGATTGTTTCATTTCTTGCATAATTACTTAGCTTTTGTTACTTAATTATGAGGTTTTTAGCTTTAACAGGGCGAGCTGATTTATAATTCCTATTAAAACCCCGGTAAAGTGGCCGCTCCAACTGAACTAGATTTTGTAATATTAAACAATAGTTTAGGAAAGTATTGCTAAATATTAGATTATAAATAAACAAGCAACCCGGCTTGACTTCACTCGGGTGATAAAGTTTGTTATTAAAATAAAGTCCTTAGTAAAACTTAAACTTGACGCGAAAAGAAAAATCTATTTTGAAATAACAAAATCTTATTTCATATATGAGACATATCATACATGGAGCATACATTTTTCATCACAATTTATACGAAGTAAAACTACAAAAAAACCCTTTACCAAGTCCCGATTTGATCAATATTTTTACGTTAATCATTTCGAGATAGTCACAAATTATATCAAAATCCCACAACAGGTATTAAAGTTTAAACTACTATCAAAATTTAGTCCTTATTGGCCTAGTAACTTTGTGCCTAGTAACCTAGTGACTTTGTCATAGAAAAAACATAAATACATTCGATTTCATATGTTCAATTGTTTAAAAAAAAGTATCCTCACGCCCATATCCCTGAAGAGGTAGGCAGAGGCACAACCAGGGCACCCACGACTAGCCTTTACTTAGCATTACTTACTTTGTGTAACAAAATGCTAAGAAAAACTAAAATATATTTAAAAAATACACGTGTAATTGTGGATTTTTTCAGATATGTGAAATTTAACAGTCCCCAATATATTGCTTTGTTGTAAACGACAGGGAAAGTAGTTTTCAAAAAAAGCTCTCAAAAGGATTCCTTCAAATTCAAAAGGATTCAAAAGGATTGATTCCTTGACCGCGAACGTTACATCTAACTATTTCACACAATATACACTTTAATAAATTATGTCTCTTTGGTCTGGCGATCCAGGCATGAGGTCCGGGGTTCGATCCCCAAACAAATAAACAACAAAACAAAAATGTGGATTTTCTAATTGAAAATGTTTATCGGTATTGGATATGTGCCCGGTTTACAACAGGCTTGCCACATAGTCTAGTCCAGTCGTCGGTGCTCTGGATGTGCCTCTTCCTATCTCTTCAGGGATGGGGCGTGAAGATCCATTTTTCATAAATTGTGCACCTATCGTTCTCAGGATAATTCGTTTAGTACTTTTTGTGTTTCAACAGACAGGAAGTCAGAAAGACAAACAAAACGCGAGCTATTGTATATTATATAGTATATTGTAAAACCACGTATTTCAAAGGAAAATCAGCCTAAACGTCTTGTAGCAGAAAACTTTAGAATCTCAACAATTTAATTAGGGAACAAAACTATTCCAAGCATATAATTGCAGTCTTAGTCTTATTATGGCTTCTAACTTGGTGCATAATACAAAATTAAGCAACTTCAGCTTGCCAGGAGCCAAGAGACTTTGCTTGGAGACACTGTGTACTTTCTTAACGTGATTTAGTGATGTATGTTCCTTTATAAACTCAACCAACAGTGTATAATGTTAGTGCTGGGATTAAATTTTGTTATACGCCACTAATACAGCTTATTTATTCTTATTTTGAAGTGAAGAAAAACTTGTACTTTGACACATATATAGATGACAATTTGAATTAACACATAAAATAGTTTTCGTTCCGAAAAAATGTTGCTGTGGGGCCATTAGCCATGCGAGCATGTTTTTCCGTGTGTCGGTCCGGGCTCCTTGGCAGAATAGACCATCTGCCTTCCTGTGCGAAGCAGCTCGTAAAAGGCGAGCAAAAACTAACCGTCACAACCACCAACCAATCTGACGAGGTGACGAGGTGGTAGAGTTTCGCAGCGACTCACCCGGATTGGTACCACCGCCTTACCTATTCCTGCCGCTATAACGTCATGACGTGTTCCGGTTCGGAGGGTAAGGTAGCCGGTAAACTTACTTTTGCTGGAGGCCTAACATCCTGGCCGGGCTCAGGTTGGCAACGCACCATTACCACCTTTGGTGTCTCTAGGCGGCGTGAATTTCTTACCATCAGGAAATCTGTCTGCTTGTTGGCCTTCCAATATCATAAAAAAAGAGCAACGCCGCAGACAATAGCTAGTCACTTATAATTTATTACTTTGTAAATATCCTACCAGTTTATATTATGTGTTTGTTTGCTGACGCCTCACAACGAAGACGTTTCGCCGTGTACCAACTGTAGGTACTGTATTTTTTAATTTGCATAGCTTGCAAATAAGGCTACCATACGTCATTTATCTATGGCTAGTGATTTCTCATGTATATATTTTTGTTTCTGGAGAAAGAAAACTAAATAAATATGTTTTAGAAATGAGACATTTCATTCCAACTACTACTAGACCACCTTTACTGGCTGTGATAAGGCATGTTTGCGATGCCAGGGAATCAAACTACTTCAATAAGATTCAACTTGTTAAAAATCTCCTTTGTGGTCTAGCGGTTCAGTTGTTGGACTTGACTGCATTAGGTCCCGGGTTCGAATCCCGGGTAGGACAATAAAAAGAAAATTTGGGTTTTTCCTTTTTATAATAAAAAAGAAAGTTGTTCAGGATTGGACATGTTCGCGGTTGACGAAAGTCTTGCCACCTATCACAATGGGACTAATGCCCGATTTCACCAAGAGCCCCTATACTTAGGGGACCTTTTAACGTTACTTAGGGGACAGTTTTATATTGAAATAGTCCCTTAAAATACACTAAAAGGAACCCTAAAGTATAGGGGCTCTTGGTGAAATCGGGCATAGTGTCTTCGGCTAGTCGTGGGTGCCCTGGTTGTGTCTCTGCCTACCTCGAGGATATGGGCGTGAAGATTTCTTTTTTCTTTAAAAAATTGAACATTTTGGAATTCCTTAATCTTGCGTAATCGAAAACAAAATAAAAGACAATCTTGACAGTACCCTCCGCAATCACAATGTCACTTAAAACTGTTCTCTTTGAAAGTCGGCAAAGTGCCTCAGGACTTTTGTAATTTATTTTTCTTTAAGTTATAATCTTAAAATACTGTTGATAACAACAATGGAGGAACAACTTTTACGACAGGTTTAATGGTCTTCATTTAGTGACGTTCTTAGACGATTTTTTAAGATTCCTTTTTCATTTATTTTATGGAAGACGAGGGAAAAGGGGAAGATTATTTTTTATGTAAGGCTTGACCGCCTCATTAGTCGAGTGTCTAGCGTACACGCCTAACACCAGTACCAACCACGAGGATCGGCTTCGATTCCCGACGGGGGCAGGCATGTTTGTGATAAACATTTAGGTGTATGCATTCCCGGGTCTGGGTGTTTATTAAATTTATTCTGGTATCTATTTAAGTATTTCTATGTATTAGTATCGTTGACTGACACCCATAACACAAGCATAATATAATTTGCTTACTTTGGGGTCAGATTCAATTTGTGTGAGTTGTCCTGGGATATTTATTTATTTATTTATTTATTTTATGGAAGACGAGGGAAAAGGGGAAGATTAATTTTTTAGTAAGGCTTGACCGCCTCATTAGTCGAGTGTCCAGCGTACACGCCTAACACCACTACCAACCACGAGGCTCGGCTTCGATTTCCGATGGGGGCAGGCATGTTTGTGATGAACATTTAGATGTCTGCATTTCCGGGTTTTTTGTGTTTATTAAATTTATTCTGGTATCTATTTAAGTATTTCTATGTATTAGTATCGTTGACTAACACCCATAACACAAGCATAATATAATTTGCTTACTTTGGGGTCAGATTCAATTTGTGTGAGTTGTCCTGGGATATTTATTTATTTATTTATTTTATGGAAGACGAGGGAAAAGGGGAAGATTATTTTTTATGTAAGGCTTGACCGCCTCATTAGTCGAGTGTCTAGCGTACACGCCTAACACCACTACCAACCACGAGGCTCGGCTTCGATTCCCGGCGGGGGCAGGCATGTTTGTGATAAACATTTAGGTGTATGCATTCCCGGGTCTGGGCGTTT
>NJDD01000956.1:82313-133073 GCA_002245505.1 Calephelis nemesis | reverse complement strand
ACAAGTGCGAAGTGTTTCCTTGTTACGCTTACTCGCCGATAAACCGCTTAACCCGCCAGTAGTCGCGCATGGGTCGAAAATACCCAGATGTGTAGAATTTGATCCGTAATTTCTTTAATATTATTAGTTTTGGATTGCCGCGCCAGGTACCTTCAAGTGACCATATAGTGAACTCGTACCCCCCCCCTCGGCTATTTTGACTTTGGCATTTGAACAGGACGGACGTATCAAGTGAGGGTCGTATAGACCCTTACGCAACGGTTCATGTAAGTCTTTTTTTTAATATTAAAAATATAAATTACTATTATTGTTATTGTTTACAGAATTATGCGACTAAATGGCTCGAATATTGAAAAGATTTCACATGAAGATGGAATTGAAAGGAAATAATGTTTGGAAATCGAAGATAACTTAGAAATAGACGAACATGATACCGATTCTTGTTAAATCTCAGAAGAAGGATCTACTGTTTTTGTATCTTCACTCCAGTAAGTATATTTGATAATTTGTTTCAAAGAAGAACTGACCTAAATGACGTACCATATCTACATTTGTCAAAGACCTCTCTAAAAATGACCTTGTGAAATGGCATATTGAAGAATCTCCCAGATTAGTACGTACGCGAAGCCACACTAGAGAGTGTCCAGCTTTTATAAATGAGGCTAAATATCTTTAGATTTTGCTGGATTTTGATGTACCTGTGTTTATACTCATTGTGATTATACTCATGTAGTGTTATAAAAAATAATTATACCTATTTGATAATACTCCGCGACTCCGCGATTGGCTTATTGATAAATCTTTCTACACTATTACAGAATATTTTGCATATAAAATAACTTGAAGATAAATACTGTTAATGAATTAATAATGTTATATTTAATAAATGGCATATTTGTGTTGTGTGTATTCGTAATAATAAATTAATTTAATAATGAATAAATGAATCAAATATAGGTAAAATGTAAAATTAATTGATATTTAAATATAATTTCCTGGTTGTTGCAGTGTTATTTATTAATATATTAAATGTAATAAGAATAATAAATAATATTAATTGTATAATAGTTAATAATAATGAGTGTTGTAAATCTTTATATAGAATAAGTGAATCAAAGATTCTTGTACAAAAATACTTGCATGCCATGTAAATGGCGGAACGTTGGTACTTTATTTTAATATTAAGACCCCATAAAACATGTGTCCAAGCAAGAAATAAATGATTTGATTTGATGATTTGAATAACTAATAAATATAAGTAATTGGCAAAGTTTTCTAAAGTTAAATAAATAAAGTTACTTTTTTCTAGTATATTTTTAGTAGTATATGTAAAGTTGATTGTTCTAATAAAACAAGTTGAAATGTCTAATTGTATTACTTGTTTTATTGTTAAATTTATGGCTACCGTGTTATTTTATTCAAAAATATGTATCTTGTGATTTAAATCTGGGTCCTATCGGCTTATTATTTCGGTTTTTTATGAAATATTGGAAGAAAAATAAGCAGACGGATTTCCTTATGATAATAATTCTTGTCGCCTCTAGACACCAAAGCTGGTAATGGTGCGTTGTCAACCTGGGGCCGGAATGTTAGGCTTCGAGCAAAAGTAAGTTTACCGGCTACCTTATTCTCCTAACCGGAACATGTTAAAGGCAAGTACTGACGTTATGGCAGCAAGCCTATGCTCGCCTTTTACGAGCTACCTGGCAGGAAGGCAGTTGGTCTGTTCTGCAAAGAAGCCGTGACCAACACGGGAAATCTAATTATGATTACCTAATTATGGTTAACCATCATTATTACGTGTATGCCTCCATATTTGGGGATACAAGCATAAATTATCAACCTATCCATAGGATCATAGATCATAGGATATATATATATCTCATAGATCATAGGATCTGCTGTGGTTTTAACATAATATGTCATGCAAGTAACATATATTTTTATGTTTTATAACACATCTTTTGACTACCATATATTTTTATTTATACAGGATCCTGTTTAGAATTTTCTTTTGCATTATAAATAACCGGAAGGTGTATTTCCGGTGAAGCATCCTCTGAATAACGCCTTTTCTTTCCGCAAAAACCTCCATTGTTACCCTTGTGTGGGGTCACAAAAATGACATATAAAATAAACTTATACAAAATATAAGAATCATCTTTTCATTATTTTGTTGTGAAGACATTTAGTACCGGGCTCCTTTGCAGAATAGACCATTTGCGTTCATGCCAGCAGCTCGTAAAAGGCGAGCATAGGCTTACCGTCACTAACACCGTGTCATCTGACTAGGTGGTAGAGTTACGCAGCGACTCGCCCGGATTGGTACCACCGCCTTACCTATTCCTGCCGCCATAACGTCGTGACGTGTTCCGGTTCGGAGGGTGAGGTAACTGGTAAACTTACTTTTGGTCGAGGCCTAAAATCCCGACCTCAGGTTGGTAGTGCACCATTACCACCTTTGGTGTCGCTAAGCGGCGTGAATTTCTTACCATCAGGAAATACGTCTGCTTGTTTGCCTTCCTGTATCATAAAAAAATATATGAGCTTCGGCTTTACACTTTTTACACTTTGTACTTTTATTTTAAACTAGCAACCTGCCCCGGCTTTGCATAGTTTTAAATATACATATAAACTTTCCTCTTCAATTACTTAATCTATTACAAAAAACCGCATCAAAATCCTTTGCGCAGTTTTAAAGATCTAAGCATACAAAGGGACATAAGGACAGAGGAAACGACTTTGTTTCATACTATGTAGTGATTGGCTGACCTAATCTCAATTTAAGCGAAATGATTAATTATATGTAATAACAACTCCATATAGATATCTTTAAAATACATTCTGATTTCCGAAGCTTGACGAATATAGCCGAAGCGTATAATTTAAATAGTACTACTGTACGTGTATCCCCGAAGAGGTAGGCAGAGGTACGACAACGGAACCCACGATTAACCGAACGAGCACTTAAAAGTTAAAATTCTTTACGACTTTGTTTTTGTAAGAAAATTTTGTTGCATAATACATTTTTTTTCTAAATAAATATACTGAAACGTTTAACAAAATACTATGTTAACGAAAAAAGAAGAACTTAAAATTAATTGACATGATGAGGGACAATCCTCTGATCCTCTAAGACACCATTTTTCTTTCTTTCACTGATTTAGATCGATACGCCTGCACTCAGAGACGTCATGTAACATATTAAATATATCATTAGGTCACAATTTCGTTTGGTGAATTTTGACTTAATGACCTATTAAAAGATAATCAGCGTATCTGTCAGTGTAAGCAATAATTAATAAATATGTGACACAATCTATTTCAATATTATGATGTTTCCACAACTCAAAAAAAGATTCAGACATAAAATTTCACATTTATTAAAACTTTACTGTAGTTTACTTCGGTTGTCTGAAATACAACATTTGCAATAAAAATTAAATTATAATATATTAACGATTAGAACCCGAAATAAAAGGGTTGCACGCCGGGAGTGCCGGCAGAAGTGATAACTTGAATATTAACGTTGTGCATTTTTGATATTTTGGAATGGTTAGGGTAATTACCAGTATGAAAGTCCTATCATTTATATGGTAGAATACAATATTCATTTATTTCGCTATCGTACACAAACATGACAACACGAACGTTCGCGCAAGCGCCTTGCGCCGTATTACGAATAACTAGACATAGATGTAAAATGACGTATGGTAGGATTTTTTTTTCATTACAAACTTTTGTAGTTTTTAAATGCTACTTCAACTTTATATTGTATTATGTGTTTAGTCAGAAAATAAACAAAAAATGTGTGTGTGCGATTCACACGATAGAAGTGAAACTTCAGTAAATCGACAAAAGAATGAGATGAATATATATTTGTGTCTCTTACCTGCAAAAGAATGAGATGAATATATTATATTTGTGTCTCTTACCTATCGTTTTTCCGTTATACTCTAAAAACATCTTATGTTTCCGTAAAACATCTTATGTTTTAATTTGTAATAATATAAATTATAATTGTTTGCTTCAAACAACTCATACATCATGTTGGAAGGGTTGACATTTTGTAACAGCAAAAAGCAGTAAAACCCTAAACTTCACTTACCGCGATATGAATGTGGGTAAAGACAGTAGGGACTAGTTAAAATGTATGACAAAAGTTTCCAAATTAGGCACATTTTCTGAAGTTACCTCCATCCATAAGAACACTCGTAATTTAGGAGTCCTTATTTAACACAATCTCCTCCATATTAATTAGATATGTGCTATGTAATTATTATACTGGGACCTTTAAGGCTACTTACAGACTTGCAACTTTGAAGCGAATGGTTTTAGATGAAACATGTTTTTTTACAGATTTTAAAGCAAACTAATAGAAAGATTTCCGGAATGATGCGTTACCATTCTGAAACTACGAAGTTCCTTCTTTCTTTGCGTAAGCTAAAATATCCTCTACTCAAAAACGAAATAATGGTAACTAACGATGTACTGTCTGGAATATATTTAGTGATGGTAATAAAGCAAAATACCATCAAGTAAACGTAACGAAGCAAGTGACATAGTAATTGGTAGTTTCCTGGATAGGAGGAGAGCACTATGCTTATAAAACTTAAAGAATTTTCCCTGTGTTGGTCCGGGCTCCTTTGCTTTATGGATCATTTGCCTTTATTTGCAGGTTTAACGTCACTAACAACTTGGCATTTGACCAGGTGGTAGTTACAGTGACTCACCCGGATTATTACCACCGCCTTACCTATTACCGCGGCCATGACATCAGTGCTTACCGTTGACAAATTTAAGTTCGGAGCATAAAGGTACAAACAGACTGAGCCCACGTATACTCCTTATGCATTACGACGTGGGAGAGTAGGCGTGCACCCTGATCCCACGTATGCACCGTACTTTTTATCCTGGAAAAATACTTGGAAAAAAATAAATCTTTATTTTTCAATTTCATTACGCGAAGACCACGTTGTCCTGACTTTGTTTGTTTTTGACAAACTACTTTGTTTCCAAACTTTTTAGTGCACCATCTGCGATATTTTATCGTTATCATCAATTTATTTGTTTGTGTCTGTCAAATGCATGTTAGTGTGGGTAACCTTTTATTTATTGATTTAATGTACTTTATAAGCATTATTGTTAAAAAAGATTATCGTTCTGCACTTCTCCTACACATAAACTATAAGTGTGCCAAATTTCATACTTTTCCGTTTGCGCAATTTTCGTAAAAAGGAATTTAAAGTTTTGGCATCACGTATTAAATTATAGATTATCAAAACGGAACGCATTTCCCAATGACAATAAATACTTGCAGTCCACATTTACTTTGAAATACTGCGTTGGAAACCTGCGACATGGACCATAAGCCTTTCTTAAGTAAGATCAACGGCTACTCTACTCTTCAAACTGAAAGGTATTATGGTGTCAGAAATAGGTATGACATTGCTACAAACGCAGCCAGATAGACACAATACAAATTACCTAAACATATTTTGTGGCAAATATGCAATTGGCTCATAATCATGAGAGTATCGCAAATATTTTGACACTGACACGTAACGACCCCACAACCATTGTCGGTGTTTTTTTTATTAAATTGGATGGTCAACAAGCAGACGTATTTCCTGATGGTAAGAAATTCCCGCCAGAGACACCAAAGGTGGTAATGGTGCGTTGCCAACCTGAGGCCAAGATGTTAGGCCTCGAGCAAAAGTAGGTTTACCGGCTACCTTACCCTCCGAACCGGAACACGTCATGACGTTTTGGCGGCAGGAGTAGGTAAGGCGGTTGTACCAATCCGGGCGAGTCGCTGCTGAATTCTACCACCTAGTAAAATTATTTATTTGGAATATTGGAATATTTCACTAGTTAATCGTATCTCAAATCTAGCGGTTCAGTTGATGGTCTTGACCGCATGAGGTCCCGGGTTCGAGTCCCGGGTCGGGCAACAAAAAGGAAATTGGGTTTTTTCAAATTTCTAATGAAAAAAAACGTTGCTGGGGATCGGATATGTGCCCAATTGGCCATAGGCTTGCTACCTATCACCTCGTGGGACTTAGTGTCTTCGCCTAGTAGTGGGTGCCCTGATGTGCCTTTGCCTACCTCTTCGGGAATATGGGCGTGAAGATACTTTTTTTTCGCTTGTTAAATAAGTCATAACTAGGTAATAGAGTGATGAACAGCTTGTCGGGATTAGTTTTACTTCTTGCCTATTTCTGACATTGCGTCAGTGCCTATCGTCATCGAGAAACTTAGAAATATAGCTTAAAATCCCAGCCGTGACATAGCAACAAACAAGTAATATCTATAGTGTCTATTAGCAAGGATTGTCTCACCGGCAGAAGAGCCACCTGCTTTTCACTATTAAATAATCACAAAACTAATAATGTTCAATAACCTCCTAAAAACCTATCGGTTAAGTAGCTACCAACCATCTCCACCACTTTAGCTTTCAAACAAAAAATTTGTAGCGAAGTTGGTCCACTTGCTTAGGAATTGGAGAGCAGACACGCACCCATGGATTCTAAAACTTATAGACGGTACAACACCTCTATTTTTCTGCATTGATTTTTATATGATATTGGAAGGCAACCAAGTAGACGGATATCCTGATAGTAAGAAATTCACGCCGCCTTGAGACACCAAAGGTCGTAATGGTGCGTTGCCAACCTGAGTCCGGGAAGTTAGGCCTCGAGCAAAAGTAAGTTTACCGGCTACCTTACCTTTCAAACCGGAACACGTTATGACGTTATGGTGGCAGGAATAGGTAAGGCGGTGGTACCAATTCTTCTAAGTAGCTGCGAAACTCTACCACCTAGTCAGATTTCACGGTGGTGCTGTGTGCTCTCATTTTACGAGCTGCCTGGCAGGAAGGCAGATGGACTATTTTGCAAAAAAGCCTGGACCAACGTGGGGAAAATATCCAAAACCATTAAGAACAGTTTAAATCTTAGATGTCTTAATAAACGAGAGATTAATAAACGAGACTAAAGTAAAAGTAACTATTAACTTAATTTTAATGTTATAATCTGTATCACAGACTATAAAACTATTTAAAAGTTCACACAAACAGAGAAAACATTTTCAGTATAAGAAATGTACGAAATACTAAAGATATCCTCTAAAAAGTACACCAGTGAGATAAGCCTGGTTTGAAAGGTTCAAAAATAAGATAGAGTGACGATACTAAGACTAGATATATGATCAGCAATGTATAGGAAAAGGCTGTGATAATGTTGAAGTTAATAATACATTTCTTAGGCTAAAAACGCACTAACGGATGCGACAGATAGAAGCAACAGTTGCAATTTAACAATTTCTTTGTTCACGTGATAAAACAATGAATAAACACACGACTTTACTGATATTTAATTACAGCTGTGCCACATATCTTATATATAAAATTCTCGTGTCACAATATTCGTTCCCGTATTCCTCCGAAACAGATTGACCGATTCTCATGAAATTTTGTGAGCATATTAAGTAGGTCTGAGAATCGGACAACATCTATTTTTTAAAGCCCTAAGTGATGAGGGTGAATCTTTTTCATACCCCTTAGTTATAAGGGTGACTTACCTCAATTTTTTATAGCAGAACAACGTCTGCCGGGTCAACTAGTATTATATAATATAAAGAAATATCCCGGACGACTGACACAAATATATCTAACCCTATCTATTTGTGTCAGTGTGTCCTATCTAATAAGTAGTAAAATAATATGCTTGTGTTATGGGTTCTCTTTACGTTCATATACTTTTATTAAAATGTAGATGGAAATGGAAGATATGGAATTTCTCCCAGTACCAACAGCAAATAATATTTATCGTTAAATATATCTGTCAGAGCTTGTTTCAGGCAATACTGTTTTAATGTTTATTTTTTAATAAATCTTTTAAATACTAGCATGCAATAGCTCATCGTTTATTAGCAAGAGACAATCTTCACATTTAGGTGCAGTTTGTTGATCAAACATGTCCAAACTGCGCAGTAAAACACCCTGCTAGAATGCGCGAAAAATCGCACAGTCAACATTAAGCCTTAAATGTCACAGAGAATAAAAGCCTCTCCACCATAAAAACTTTATTGCTGTATAAAACACGAGGAAAATCCTGTAAAAACAAATTTGCTTCCAACCAAATTGAATGATGTTATTTCCCTTGATCAAAGCGGTTCAAAAAATGTTATTTCCCAAACCTTTCCACTTCAAAGGTATTAAATAACCATTTTTGCTAATTAGACGCAGCGTATTTGGTCATTTTAGAGTCTTTTGATATCTTTTAAAGTGTAATGTAATATTTTGTCCGATTCCCTGTTTATTGTTCGGATGACAAAGGTTCGTATTTAGTTTGGGTTTGCATGATTACACGTATATTAATACGTGATGCCAAAACTTTGGACCCATTTTACGAAAATTGCGTGAACGGAGGAGTATGAAATTTGGCACACATATAGTTTATGTGTATGAGAAGTGCAGAACGCTAATATTTTTCAGTAATAATGCTTACAAAGTACATTAAATCAATAAATAAAACATTACCCACACTACCACGCATTTGACAAACGCAAACAAATATATTGATGTTGACGATAAAAGATCACAGATGGCGCAATAAAAGTTTGGAAGCAAAGTAGTTGGTCTTGAGAAAAGAAGGTGGCGTTCTTCTCAACTAGATATCAAAATTTATCATGGCCAAACTTCGACCAACGGGCGACTACTATTTGAATATTAATGTGCAGTAACACTACAAAAACTGACTTTTACTTTAATTATAAAGTTAAGTCCATAAAAACTGAATATTTTCCTTGATTTTTCTGGATTTTTTATTAGTATATTTGGTGGCAATGGGAACATATCGGAACTATGTTTCTTTATCCAAATAAGAAACTAATTTCTTTTGAAGTCGGTGCGAATGTGTTTTTATTCTTCTTTCATATCGCAACTTAGTGATGTGCTATTTTTATAAATGTAGCGGTATTTACGAAAGTACTCATAAAGTGCTTATACGTGTTTCCCCGTATGCGTACCCTGGGCATCATAAAACAATATTATATTAATAAAACATAGACATACGACAAGGATTAAGTTGGCATATAACGCTCTAATTAAGACTACAATGTTAACTTTGTCTACTTTTAAGTGTAAGGCAAAAACATAATTTCGCACAGTAACGGTATCTTCTAACTAAATGTAATATGGCTTCGCCGACGAGTTTTTTCATCACTTTCGTCTGGGGTAATTACAAAATGAGACAAACGAATTTAAAGGAAATATTTTTTCTTGCTCTACAATATGTGATATTTGAAGAGATAAATACAATGCTTAGCAAATATAAATGCATAACAACTTATATTTAAATTAAAAAAATATCAAATTCACAGTTTCTGTACTCTGTTTTTAGGTACATATCTTTAAGCCAAGTTCCTCAGGAGGTTTGCAGATAGTATCGAAAGCCAAGTCTCATGATTCTTGTATCCTTCCTCCTTTTTCCTCCCTATTAAGTAAAAGACTTCGGTTTCAGAGACTCTCGACACCACTCTCGGATAATACTCTAGGAATTTGATAGTGGAATGTCAACCGAAGTCGGGTTACATCTACTCATATATGCTTTATGTATCTGCTTTATCAATCTTTCATCTGCCATTCTTCCCAGATGACCGAACCAGCAAAGCATACCCTTTCATTTGAACACCAACACTTTCTTTTAATCCCTTTCTTTCTCAAGTCTCAGTTACCACTGTTACAAATGCGGACAGCGAGCGTTACATCACAGATTTTCCGGAGCGCTCTCATTTCGATCGTATTTATATGCTCCCATGCTGTTTCTAACATTCCCAACACTCAATTTTGCACAACTATGGGACAAGCACAGAATTATGGTATAAACAGAGATAAAGTGAACCGCTCTTCTGATGATAAAAAATCTGTGAACTCAAGACATCATTGATGTTATAGGTGCGTTGCTATCCTGTGACAGGGTTTGCTAGCAGCTACCAGTTAGTAATGACACACGTATCCTAGACTCACGTCTTACGAGCTGCCAAGCAAAGAGAAACATAGTCAATATTAGGTTAAGTAATAATTTTATTTAAAGTTTTTAAAGTGAAAATTTTTGTCTGAATGAGTTGTTAATCATCATTTGCCTATTAGAATTCTGACACACATTTACATTTACGCACACACGCACACTTTTTTGGAGTTTACTCTTTAAGAAACGATTTGACTTATAAGGCCCGATACTTAAATTTTATTAGGAGTAAAACCAAGTGTAACACGAAAAGTTGAGGCGTTACGTAGAAAACGACAAACATATATATCTGTAGGATTGAACGTGTAAAAGAATGAGATGGAATACATTACACAGCGTATCTCATTTTCGCGGGATCTCCTCCTGCGCGATACTTCGTAGTCTCCGTGCAGGAGGAGTCGCTATCTATCAAAATACTGACTATTTGGATCACACTTCTAATGTCTGCGATGATACTAATTTAAGAATAATTAACATAACTAAATCTGCTGTAGGACACATGTGTGCTGCAAGATACATTTCGTAAGGAGTAATCTCCAATCGTGCGTCATAGCTGACACACACACACTTTTTTTAAATTACTATTATGTTTTCCTACAACACTGTGTGCCACATTATAGTCAATCGGTTTTACTTTTCAGATCATTAACAACTAAAGATAAATATTTCTTATTCATCTTAAAGTTCCGTATTCAATTTTCATCCTGACATTTAGTGTTTGGTTTTGGTTTAATTGTTATATCAGTTTATAGTGATAAATAAAGACAAAGTACAAAAGTAGTTTTAAAAAATAATGGAATCCCACCAACTACCGACGATAAAAATAAATGTAAGAAAGTTATGATAATATAATACTACGTAATAATAATACGTAAACAGTTTATCAAGAATGTACCTGGACCGTCATATGTAATTAGTAATCCAGGCCAGGCCTACTCTCGAGTTATTGTAAAAGGACGATATAAAATAACTTTAACTTTTATTTTCATATGCCGAAATATTGATATGAAAGTCAGGACTCTGGCTGAAAGAAATAAGGACGAATTTCGTTTGTAATATTAAAATCGTTGTCCACTACAGATAACAAAGGTTGAATTTGCATAGAAATAAACAAGGGATGATTTCGGGCGATTTATGTATACGTACTGTTATGACACAGTATAGATTATTCAGATGATCAACATAATATTTTTTATTGTTATTTAATTATACTAAATTTAGTGTGTTCGCCTCTGTTGTTTAGCTTGACTTTTGGAGGTTCCGGGTTCGATCCCCGGGGTGGGGCAACAAAAAAAATAGTGAATGAGTATTTTCAATTTTCTATTAACAATTCCGTTGCCCGGGTTCGGATATGTGCCCGGATGGGGATAGGCTTGCCACCTATGATTTTGTGAGACTTATGCCCGATTTCACTAAGAGCCCCTACATTTAGGAAACCTTGAAACATGTTTTAAGGGACGGTTTCATATTGAAAATGTCCCGTAAGTATCGTTAAAAGGTCAACTAAAGTATAGGGGCTCTTAGTGAAATTGGGTATTAGTGTCTTAGGCTGGTTATGGGTGCCCTGTCTAACTCTTCGGGGATATGGACGTGAAGATACTTTTTTTAATATGAAACAAATTGTTTAACATGAAAATAATACTAAATTAAGTATTAAGTTAGTATATATATATTCATTAAACCCATGCTTTTCACTATCAGTTCTTGGTAAAGCGCACTGTGTTTTTCCAAATAAATTCTGATACTTTTACACAAAACACTTTATTTAACATATCCAAGATCTTAGGCCACGTATACTCTTCTCGAAACAAGACAATGACAGCAAAAATCGGTAAGGCGTTTCACTAACATAGAGGATCCGTCGACATATCGCTACACCGGAATATTAGACTCGTATTAAAATTTTAAGGCATTAAGATTTTTATTGAAATAAGACAACACTCTACCACTTCGCATATAATCATCTTATGTCCAATAGTGGTAATTCTGCAAAGCACCAACTTAACTAATTTTAGGTGTGTATCATCTTTTCTAATGAAACAAAACAAAAGAGGTAGGGCACTAGACATTTCAGATTAATCTATGTTAACTTGCAACGCTCTTAATAAAAGTTTTGGAATCAATACAATAACCGTCCATAGAAATCACTTGCAAACTAAACCGACAGCTGTAAACATGTGTTGTCTCTTTCTATTGCTTTCATTGAAAGAAGATAGCGATAATTTAAAATTTGTAAGTGCGCACCAGAGTTTTCATCAATGGTTTATTGAACTTATGGTCGCCACTTACGAGCTGCTAGACAGGAAGGCAGTTGATGACTGACCAAGTACCCTCAATAAATGAAGGAATAAGTAACTAAAATCCATTTTGTATTTGATATTTTCCGTCGTTGGCGCTTGGTGAAACTTCTAAATATTCATATTTTTGATGAATGAATAAATATTTGTACTGTTTTATGTATCACTTATAATTTATTATTTTATAATTAGTTTTAGTTTTAAACCTGATGATGCTGTTATAAGCGAAACCTGTAAGCTGTTTTCAAAGTAATAAATTAAAAATGATACGTAAAATAGTACAAGTGTTTCGTTATTTAAAAATATGACTATTTGGAAGTTTCAAGAAGCGCCGACGATGGAAAATATCAAATATACTATGAAATAAATAATGAAAATATTTCTCAAATCTCGTGTTGGGACAGAAATATTTTGATTATTTGCCCCCTTTGCTATTGCGTTTGAATAGACTATCTGCCTTCCTGCTTGTCGTAAAAGGCTAGCATAGACTTACCGTCTCTAACATCGTGACATTTGACCAGGTGGTAGAGTTTCGCAGCGACTCACCCGGAATGGTACCACCATATTACCTATTCTTGCCGCCATAACGTGTTTTTTTTTATGACATTGGAAGGCAAACAAGCAGACGGATTTCCTGATGGTAAGAAATTCCCGCCGCCTAGAGACACCAAAGGTGGTAATGGTGCGTTGCCAACCACAAGCCAGGATGTTAGGCCTCAAGCAAAAGTAAGTTTACCGGCTACCTTACCCTCCGAACCGGAACACGTCATGACGTTATGGCGGCAGGAATAGGTAAGGCGGTGGTACCAATCCGGGTGAGTCGCTGCGAAACTCTACCACCTAGTCAGATGTCACGGTGTTAGTGACGGCAAGCCTATGCTCGCCTTTTACGAGCTGCCTGGCACAGGAAGGCAGATGGTCTATTCTACAAAAGAGCCCGGACCAACACGGGGGACGACGGTGTGTCACAAAGTGTTTATTCATTTAAAAATATGAGCGATCCTTTTTTTTAAATGACTTACATTATAAAATTTATATACTTACTGATAACATTAGTCTGTGTCATGAGCTTTGTTTTGACTAAACTAACTAATGACTCTGGATGTTGATGCTATCGGATGTGGTGCGTGAGTTTTGCAACTATAATTTGATGTTACATAAAGATTTATTTGCGGCCTCGGTGCTACATCTTGTAAACAATGACAAACTGTGGCAGAATTGGACACTAAAGCTTTTGGTGACCAGCTCCAGTGCTTCCAATTTACAATAGCTCAAGTAAGATTTAGTAGTATTTGGTCGGATTTCGTTATACCTATATTGTTTAACTATTTAATACATAAATGCTATTTGATCGTGAGTGAGATCAAGACTGACCGAGAGTAATCGACAGTGAGATCAGCGAGAGGGTGTGGTTGGTAAAAGTGAAAAAAAAACATGCTGCCTTGGTTTAGTTACTTGATAATAAGTATAAAAAACAATTGAAGGATTCACAAAGCAATAAATGCGAATATAGATGGAAGGAGGTATCAGGGGAGGTTTAAATTGATACTCTAAGACCGACTTCTAGGATGTCATCCAAGGGTAGTGGTATCAAGGGTCCTGAAGAAAGACCTCTCAACCAAAGATACGTGTAAAAGTGCAAGTTCTTTTTTTTTAACGGCGCCGCTACAAATTATGGCGTTATGGTATTATTTTTGTGAATAGGGATAGTTTTTTCATTTCTTGGCTCGAAAGGACGTATGTTGCTTTTTGATCTGATATCTAAATGGCTTTCTAAATTTAAATATTTTTAATACGCGTACATAAATACTAAAAAAATGACATTACATGTTAAAGTTTACTTTAAAGTTGCTAGGAATAAGTTTTGAAAACATTTTAATAAAAAATATTAACTTTTTTTGTCTTTCACTGACAAAATAGGTATAACATTGTTTTGTGAAGACTACAATAACAGAAATGTTTTTACAAATTTTACGTAAATAAGTATTTTACAAAAAAACAAAGTATCTAATACGAAAATGGAAATTTTTGTTTTCATAGACATAATATTTTTTAAGTTGTTACTAACCGTATTTTATATGATATTGGAAGACAAACAAGCAGATTAGTAAGTAAGAAATTCACGCAGCCTAGGGACACCAAATATTGTAAGTGCGTTGCCAATCTGAGGCCGGAATATCGGGATATTAGGCCTAGAGCAAAAGTAAGATTACTGGCTACCTTGTCTTCCGAACCGGAACACGTCAATGGCAAGCACTGACGTTATGGCGGCAGGAATAGATTAGGCGGTGACACCTATCAAGGCGAGTCGCGGCGAAACTCTATCACCTAGTCAGATGTCACGGTACTAGTGATGGTAAGCCTGTTCCCGCCTTTCACGAGCTGCCTGTCCGGAAGATGGTCGATTCGAAAAAAATCCGAACCAACACGGGAAAAAAGAAGCTAAAATTATAATATGTACCTACCAAAGTATTCTACTACGTAATGGTGAGATAAATTGTCTACGTTGTTAGATTTTTTATGAGCATACATAAGAGAGCCAGGACTTATGACTCGTGAATTAGTATACGAAACTTCAGAAAGTTCTCTTATTATACTTTTTATCTCTTCAAGTTGTACGAGTTGGAGACAGATGTACAAATCGTAAATGTTAGTAAGGGTGTAATATTTATGAAACATATCCTCCATATTGCATACTTTCCATCGTCGATGCTGGGTGAAACTCCTTTTCAAGTTGTTGAGGTAAAATACACATAGATTTAGTTTACTATATCTTTGATTTTTTTTAATATTTGAAGGCAAGGCGCATTTCCTGATAATAAGAAATTCATGCTGTCGCGAAACACCAAAGATGGCAATGGTGCGTTGCCAACCCGAGACCTGGATGTTAGGACGCAAGCAAAGGTAATTTTACTGTCTCCCTTAACATCTTAACCGGAACACGTCAACAGCAGACACTGATGTTATAACGGCAGGAATAGGTACGGCGGTGGCACCAATGACCTATCCAATGATATAAAAAAACCAAATAGGCTGATAGTTTATATAGGCTAATAGGTATGTACAATAGGTCCAACTGGGGTGTTTCTCTGGTGGTCGGGATCTTAGGGACGGAACACAACAATAGCAAGCAATGACGCTATAATAGCAGCAATAAGTAAGTATCGTAATCAGGATGAGGTACTTCATTGTTCCTCATCGTTGTGACAAAATGTGCTACTAGAATAAACCGGTAATCTTAATTACTTTTTAGATAATTACTACCAGTGACGGGGTCATCTCATATCTACGGCGAGATCACCTTATCTTGCACCACTATACAATGGTGGTAATTTTGTTACGCACTCACTAAACTAATTTTAAGTTATCGCTGTCTTCTTCCAACGAAAGTAATAGAAAGAGACAAAACACATTTAGTGCTTTCAAATTAGAACGTACACGTCATTTCTAAAGACGTATCTATCATTCGGAAAACGTTGATTAAAAACATCACAATTTGACATGTTCAGACTAATCTGACATGTCTAAAACGTTCCATCTCTTTTGTTTTTGTTTCATACGAAAAAGACAGCATGCATCTAAAACAAGTTTAGCTTGTGGACCGCAGAATTAATACCAGTATCTTCAGGTTTATGTTGCTTTAGTCGAAAACATTTCGGGAGAAGCCACGATTACTTGTTAGTGAAATATAAACGTTTTTTTTTTCATTAGTAAACCCTCTTAGGTCAACTAATTAATATAATGGATTTACCTATAAACGAAGTATTCATTTCGTATAATTAATTTTTGTGAAGAGGCCACGACCTAAAAGGAAATAGGTACATTGAAATCAAAGGAATCAATGATGTTTCAACGAAAAGAAAGGAACCGTTTCGGCTGTAAGAAACTGTTTTTGCTTTATAATTCGTATATTTTTAATCTGTAGTTTCGTACTTTTGTACATATAGAATTTTGTATAATATATCAAATTTTGAATATTTAAGAGAGTTTTGTTTAAAAAACATAAGAATACTTACACACGTTTAATGAACCGTTTTGGCTGTAACAACCTGTTTGTAGCTTTATAATTCGTATATTTTTAATATGTGGTTTCGTACTTTCGTATTTTTTTCGTACATATAGTTATAAACTTTAGTATGTATCAAATTTTGAATATGTAAAACAGTCGTCCTTAAGAAAACATAAGAATACTTACCTACACACGTTTAATGAACCGTTTTTATTGTAACAAACTGATTTTGATTTATAATTCGTATATTCTTAATCTGTGGTTTCGTACTTTTGTACTTTCGTTCGTAAATAAAGTTTTAAGTTTATATAAAATTTTGAATATTGAAGAGTTTTACACAAGAAAACATAAGAGCCCTTACACACGCTTCTTTCAAACGCCGTAACGCTTGTTACACGTAGCGTTAACGCGCTGCAAATGCGATAATATGAGGTTAACTAATTATAATATTTGCAAACATAGTTTTTGAAATTCGATTGCTAAATCAAATAAACTGACAATACTATGGCTCAATAAAGTGTTGGCAAGTATTTTGAAAAATAGGCTTAGTTTCCATACAATTTCATATTTATAGTGTGCTACAAGCGCATAGTAAAATCGACATAGAGCGATGACAAAACGCATATTTATAGATATAGGAAACAGTGTCTATATAGCCGCAGAATTTGCTCCTGCTCCTTTCCTCGATGTCAATCGGTATTAGGTGTTATACAGAGCAAGGGTGCCGTATGGAGCAGCGATATATGCACGTTTGAGCGCGCTTTATTCGAATTAGATATCCTGTACAGTAAAAAATCGCGCGTAAACGGCGGTTAAAAATATAGCATGTACGTGCCCTAATATTTGTTTATTTTTTCTGATATAGCAATTCTTAATAGTATGAGGCAAGCATCTATTATCGACACCGTAAATATTTCAGGCGCTTGTTCATTAGCTGAATATGCAAGCCTAACGGCTTCTCTATCCAGCACAATTGACCATGAAAATGCCTAGCACTTTTACTGTTGCAACACAAATAGGTAAGAGGGAGTACCAGTCTGGGCATTACTGCATGGTACTTTACAACCCTATTATTTTAAAAATATGGACTAAGTTTAAAACTAAAAAAAGGATAATATTTCTTTACACGTGTTTTTAAGCACCGATTTTTTTAAGAATAGCTTAGCTACAAAACATTTTACATTTTATCACCCTACTTCCAGTAATTTCATCACATTTGACTGCATCACTTATTGAAACTGCTCGTCGTAGCGTAACAAATAAAATTTGCTCATAAAAAGAGGAAAAGGTGGTCTACGAAAAATCAGTCGTTTCAGATTACCAAGCTATGAAACATAACCTTAAATACTGTAAACGTACGTACGTTCATTTCAACATTTTTTCGTTTTGTTATGTCACCCAAAACAAAACATTCACTGTCGCATTTGTAAGACCCATTTGTAATTAAAAAATATTTTTTTTGAAAAAATATCAATTTATTTTTTACACAGTATGATTATTTTATAAGATCTTTTTTATTTGTGAGTAATCAATGAAGAAGCACATAGCTATGCTAAAAGTAAGCGACAACCCTTTACACAATCCATATTCCATAAAGTAGTTAATAATCGCTATTACGAGGTTTCTGGTCTCTGTGTTGTCCGGTATTAAATATTAATTGCTGATGTTAAATATGTTGTTTCAGTTTTCTAATTCTGGTTTTCAATTTTCTTACTAAACAATGTTACCCGAAACTGGATATGTACCCGGTTGGCAATGGGTTTGACACCTATCACACTGAGGGACGTAGTATAGCTAGTCGTGGATACTCTTACTGTAACCCTTCGGGAATATGAACGTGAAGGTACTTTTCTATAAAAACATAAGAATAAATTTTGTATTAAAATACTTACATGCTTTGTAAATGGTGGAATATTTGGACTACATTAGACCTTAGAAAAAAATATATTTTAAAAAAATCATCACATAAATGCCTGCCCTTAAACTCAAGTCAGTCCAGACGTAGCGGTTAATCGGTTGCGTTAGGGTATTTTTTTTAATTTTTACTTCTGTAAAAATCTAAAATATGTTGCTTATAAGACACGTCCCGTATTAATCTGGGTCCGCTAAGTATAATAGACTATCTGCATCTCTACCAGGCAGCGCGTAAGACGCGAGCACAGGTTAACATATTATAAGTCATTACCACCAAGACACTGGTGGTAGAGTGATGTGCGGTAGCCCTTACTTGCTTGCTTGCTCGAATAGGGGATCCACCGCCTTACCTATTCCTGACACTGTCATGTTCCGGTACGAAGCATAATATGATAGCCGGTAGACTTGCCCAATAGGACAACGACATGCCTATAGCACCCAAGTTGTCTGTAGGCCACGGTTGTCTATTGCCATAGACCTCTCACATAAAAATCTAAAAAATGTAGCTTGTAAAACACGCCGCGAATGAACTTGAAATATGCATGCGTATGTTTCCACGATATCACTACCTCATGGGCGACATTCTCGGAATTTTCTCTGGTCCAGATTGACACGGTTCCAAACAATCGGAGGGCTTGCTTTAATCTTGGCAATAAATTTCTTTTATCTCGCAAGACGCTCTTTCTTCTTAAAAGGGGGATTCTTTTGGGGAACGAGGTTGTTTTGCGATTAACTCGCGACGTGCTACTGTTTGCTTAATATTTGGAGGTACTTTTTCTTATAAAGGACCTTTGTTTTAGTAATTTGGTTATGAAATTGTCTTTTTATTTGATTTTCTTGTAAAAGTTAGGCTTAATAAACCTGAGAGCGTGCTGGGAGTAGTTTCAGGTTTATTTTTTTGTTTGTCAGTACATATCTAATCTGTCTTATTAATAAACACGGAGTAAATTACTCCGCGGTTCAATCCCGTAGCGTAGTCTATATTACAACGTATTACATACTTATAATACCGACATAATTTTACTCCTACGTTAGTCCACGTTCATTCATTAGACAGAATATGTATAAAGAAAATCCTCGACGTATCTGTTTCTCTGACTATCTATTCACCAAAAACTGGTTGGGGATGTCCGTGAGGGGCGGTAATTACTTGACATCAGGTAACCCATTTCCTGTAAGTCTGTGATTGTTCTTTGCCATAGTAAATGGACTAATTACACCAAAATAATATATTAATAACAATAATAAGTTGCACGCTTATGTATTAGATACAGAACAAAAATAACAACCGCATAGGTATCAACGGTTTGCACCCCTTCCTTATTATTGAACATGACCACGGTAGTACTCGTAGGTATTTTCCGTATCATAATCTGATGCTCTTTATTTTATATTCATGACATTGGAAGGCAAACAAGCAGACGGATTACAAGATGATAAAAAATTCACGACACCTTGAGACACCAAAGGTGGTAATGGTGCGTTGCCAACCTTAGGCCGGTTTAGGCTTTGAGCAAAGTAAGTTTACCAGCTACGTTATCCTCTGAACCGGAATACATCTACGGCAAACGCTGACGTTATGGCGGCAGGAATAGGTAAGGCGGTGGTAACAATCCGGGCGAGTCACTGCGAATCTCTACCAATTAGTAAGATGTCACGGTGTTAGTGACGGTAATCCTATGCTGGCCTTTTACGAGCTGCTTGGCACAGGAAGGTAGGTCTATTCTGCAAAGAAGCCAAGACCAATACCGGGACACCTGATGCTAATGATTGCTAATTCTGTGTTGATAATTTTTTAACATTGTGTTTATGTCATGTTCACACTGTCGCTCATTTAAAAGTGCCCCATTTTTATAAAAAATTGTATTATTCACTTATTAGTATTATATTATTAGTACTTTTATCTAATATAATATTAATAAATTATCTTTATTTCACATAAACCTACAAGAGGCACTTGTGACGGGTCTATATAATAATAAATCTACCACCGGATCGGAAGGCGGCCGCACACTGAGAAGATCCGACAAAAAACTCAGGGGCTTGTCTTTTTATTATTTTAAAATATGTTTTCAATAATTATAGTAATAATACATTATATTTATAGGAGATTGGCATGAGAAGCAATTAATCCCAAGCGGTCCTTTCAGCTAAATATTCAGCAATGTTATAATAACAATTTTCATTTAACTTACATTTAACATATTTCTTAAATTTATTAATTTTAAGTTCTTTCATATAATTGGGAAGTTTATTGTAGAACTATACACATTAGCCCATAAAAGAATGGTTTACTCTTTAAAGAAGAGACACATGCACAGCAATATTATTTTTATTCCTTACATATTAAATTTTCAAAGATATACACAGTGCATATCACAATTTATTTTAAATGAACTTGAATTTCTGTAAACACATATTAAATTTTCAAAGGTATACTGGAATGCAACAGTTAGAATTTTGATTTCTTTGAAGTTTTCTCTTTTGTAAACAAATATAGCATTTACTTCGGCAGAACTCCCCCAGAGAAGAATTCCATACGACATGATGCTGTGAAAATAACTAAAATAGACGATCCTAGCGGTTTCAACATCAGTTAATTGTCTCATTTTTAACAGCATAAGCTGTTGAGCTTAATCTAATTACAAGCTTACTAATGTGCGGTCACTATTGCAATTTTTTATCAATTGTTATTCCTAAAAACCTATTAGAATCTACAATGTCTTTTTGAAAGTCTGCTATTTTTCCCTTTTATTTTAAAGTATAAAAACTACATTCCTTTCTTATCAATCAATCAGAATCTGAAATAGTGACGCATTTTGCAAGCACTACAGGAGAGACTAAATAGTGGAATCTTAGAACACTTTTAACGGCATATTCTACTGCAGTTTAAACTCTATAGAATTGGCATAAGACTCATGTTTCTTTGAAAGTTTCTGATATACGATGGAATATTCGTTTCAAGCCTTCGTATGTTGGGAAATCGATTTATGCCAGAGTGATTTTGCTAAGGACTTATCCTGATTGTTTTGCTTGTATCTAGTTTAGTGTGTTTGAAAAGAGAAAATAAACTGCAAACAACACATAGTGTGTTCTTATATATTTGATATTTTTTATCGTCGGCGCTTGGTAAAACTTCCAAATATTCATATTTTTAAATAAAGAAACACTTGTGCTGTTTTACGTAAAACGGTACAAAAGTTTCTTTTAGTTATAAATAAGAACATAGTTTCTTCTTTCGCTTATTTTAAGTTTTATTTTAAATGCTACTGTTTAAGTTACTCACACGGTTCTTAAAATTATTACCAAATTTTTGCCGTACCGGCTCTGAGTCTATTATTTTTAGTCTACTAGCCTTCTGCCCGTGGCTTCGCCGGTGTGGAATTTACAAGGGAGTATTTAATCGAGATAAAAAATATCCTATCACCCAAGTCAGATCATACCCAGTCTGTATACCAAATTTCATCAAAATACGTTCAGTAGTTTCTGCGTAATTGACGGACAAACATACAAACATCCAACCAAATATCTTTCACGTTTATAATATTAGTGTGATAGTGTAATTGCAAAAATATAATTTGCTTATGTACCTACTTTGGGGTTAGATTCAATTTGTGTAACTTGTCCAGGGATAGTTATTGTTATTTATAATAGTGTAGGCAAATAGTGCAGTTAAAAGATAGCTAATAAGCAGGCAGCTGTAGTGAAGAGCAACTGTCATCTATAGACACCATAGATATTATTGGTATGTTGTCATATTGCCTGCCTCGTAACTGCCTCGATGGTCGAGGGGTTTGCATACACGCCTAACTTCACGGGCTCAGTTCGGGTTCATTTCCCGACGGGGGCAAGCATTTGTGTGATGGATATTTTGGTGTCTGCATTCCTAGGTCTGGGTGTTTATTCATTTATTCCAGCACCTACTTAAGTAGTTCTTATACCGGCTCTTAGTCTATTAAAAGTATATAATTTGCTTACCTTGGGGTAGATTTAGTTTGTGCATTATGACCAGGTATATTTATTTATACACTGGAAGTCGTATCTGCAAGTATACCCTCTGTCCCTTTCTCCAATTTTGAAAACGACAATGGCGAGCTCTGATGACGCTTTTCAGCATTCTACCACCTGGAGCTCTAGCTTATGACTGACTGCACTAGTGAAATACTCTAGTGACCTAAAATACTATACCAACGGGCGATGAAATCGTCACATCTAGACGTCGATAGAGTAGTATTACATACACACACACACACACACACACACACACACACACATGAAATTATATCATTGGGGGTTTTAAAGTATCTTCACGCCCATATCCCCGAAGAGGTAGGCAGAGGCACAACCAGGGCACCCACGACTAGCCGACGATACTAAGTCCCATAATGTGATAGGTGGCAAGCCTATCGCCAACCGGGCACGTTTCCAATCCCGACCAACATTTTTTTTATTAGAAAATTGGAAAAATCCAATATTCTTTTTTGTTGGCCGACGCGGGATTCGAACCCGAGACCTCATGCAGTCAAGTCCAACACCCGGACCGCTCGACCACAGAGGCGACCTTGGGGGTTTTAGTCACGGAATTTAAATAATAAATGTTTGCCTGTAAATGCGCTTAAGAGCTACAAAACAACCTATGAAAACAAACAAACACTAATTAGTTGATAAAAAATTAAGCTTTTAACATAAATCCCTCAGCTTGGCAACGCACCGCCACTATCACTACCTTTTACGTAAACAGTAGTTTCTTGTTCCGTAAAAAGTTATACAGTACTACCATTTAAATTGTGCGCTTCGGCTTTATATTTTTTATCCTTTTTACACTTAATATTTTATATTTAAATTAGCTGACCTACTCTAGATTTAAGCGAAATGATTAATTACGTAATAACAACTGTATATAGATATCTTAAAAATATGATCGGATTTCCGAAGCTTGACGAATATAGCCGAAGCTCATAATTTAAATAGTACTAATGTACTGGACTTTTATTTGCAATCACAATCTAATCTTTGGTAAATCACCAAAGATTAGATTGTGATTAAATATTCTAAATTTAAAATTTCCCTCAACCAACTGAAGTAAGTTTAAAAACTTTTAAAATAATCAAGGAAACCTTAACTACATCCTATTCCAGATTTATTACGTCCTATTCCCGCAAATCTTCTACGTAATCGGCGTTTTCTATAGGATAGTACAGTGCGCGTTTTATTAAGTTTGTACAAAAAAATAGCATACCAAAATTTTCTATTTTTAGCCCGATGGAAAAAGTCTGTGAGAGTGTCTGTGGCGTCATAGCTCCTATACGAAAGGACCGATTCGGATGCGGATTTTTCGATTGAGAGCTGATATGATCGGGATGGGTCGCAGCTACTTTACGGATAGGTTCTGTCGGTGGTTATTGAACATTTTAATTTTATGATTATTAATTAATAATTAATTGTATATCCAATCATTTAAGTGAAGCAAAATTACAAAAACATACCTTGATGCTATTTTGATTAGTAAAATCGAATGAAATCGAAAAACAACAAAAATTTACTGACATTCATTAAAAAATATAGAAGTCGAATTATTATCATAACCCTCGTTGGTCGAGTGGCTAGCGTATACGCCTTACTACATAGACGAACCGCGAGGCTCGGGTTAGATTCCCGACGGGGGCAGGCATTTTTGTGATGAACATTTAGATGTCTGCATTTCCGGGTCTGGGTGTTTATTAAATCTATTCTGGTATCTATTTAAGTATTTATATGTATTTGTATCGTTGACTAACACCCATAACACAAGCATATAATTTGCTTACTTTGGAGTTAGATTCAATTTGTGTGATTTGTCCAGGGATATTTATTTATTTATTTAACCTCCTACATTTTTAAAGTCGATTACAGCTAATTTCTACTTTCATTTGTGATGTTACTATTAAATAGATCTACTGCCGCAAAAGTGACAGTGTTTAGTACAGTGACAGTCCAGACGAAGGATTATCTCCAGGCTTATCACAAAAAAAAATTATGATTTGTAACCATATTCAGATTAGACATTTTAAAAAACTGAAAACTTTTCGACGTATGCTTTTTATACAGTTGGGTATTAATTGGTAAACAGATGATTTTGTATCACTATATAATAATGACTGATGCAAGCCAGTAAAGAAGTGATACTTTAAAATAGGATTTATTAGTTAAAACTGTCAAAGGTATTTGATAGGGAAAGAAAACTTTGTCCAAGCAAAACTTTATTAGTAATTTTTCGCATTGATAATGAACACTGACTGACATATTTCTGCCACAAAAGATTCTGTGGTTACCATTATAATTGTGTTCCTCACAGGAATGTTGGTTAGTGGGACTTAAAGATTTTGCCTTAGATTGTGGCGATACAATAGTGACACACCAGTCATATCTATGGTGATCATGGGAAGCATGTCTCTTACCATAAAAGAAAAAATAGTTAAATTGTCAAATATTATGTGCAGTGCCGATCTCGTACTTAAAACACTTCTATGATAAAAGTACATTTAATATTTATCAATAGTTAGAGGTGTATAGATAAGAGTTTTCAAGATAGCTAGGGTTTGACGTTAGTAAATTATTTCTTACATAACATTATTTCACGGAAAGTAAAAACAATTTAAGCATATTAAAATTAAAAAAAAACTGACTCCAATATTATTGACACGACGCGATTTAATTATGCTTCTTTCAAAAGGTTACATTTAAGGATTCCGGTGGTCTCATATTTCATTCAGATTTTTTCGAATTCGACATGTTTTAAAACATAGTAACATGTCAATTTTCATAAATCTCGACAACATCATTGGCCTTATCACCCACTAATAGCCACCAAATACGGTTAATTATCTATACGAGTAAACGTCTAACAAACATACCAAAAATGCTCCGTTCTAAAGTTATTTAAAAATAATAATATGTAATAATAAATTGAATGGTTAGTATTTCATATATACAACTTTGATGGCAAATCTACAAACATACAAATTTTGTTGTGCCCGTATCTTTACTACCTATGTTGGCTGCATATGTTGAGAAACCTTCAAGTTGTAAGAATGACGAAGGGTTGGCAGTTTTAGATCTCGAGCTAGTTAAATTTACAAATATATTTTAAATAATTAATTAATTAAAAATTAAAAATAATTAATTTTATCAAGTAATAAAAAAGCTGTAATTAAAAAAGAATTCAATTGTTGTTGTAGCATATAGGCATAGTCAAAGGTAAAAACTATGGTAAAAACTTTGTATTTAAAATTGACTGTCACGTAGACAAATTACTAACAATGACAGAAATTCAAACTTACTTTCATAATTATTGTTACAAAAATAATAAAAAAGTTAAGTTTGCCAATAACAAATATAATCTCCGATTCTTTTGTGGCTATAATATGATACTCTTCGAAGAAGAAAATACTCTGATTGTTTATGTGGTAAACAGAACTGATACATATACAGCTACTACAGTATCATTACATAGTATAAAATGCTTCGCTTTTCGTTTTCCGTCAATATGCATGTCTTCTTTGTCGTCTTTAAAACTGCCCACCAGATTTTGCTGCGGCTGATTCAAGAAGAAGCTTTGTTAGTGCTCTAGGGTTTCTAGTACTCTAATAGGTATAGTTTAAAAGCAGCTCCTTTCTTGATGTAAACAAATCATGCAACGTAAAAAATACGTACTAATATCAATTTAACCACTTTGGCAGTGGTACTAGCAATACGGTATCATAAATACATCTTTCACTAAACCACATTCTCCTAACTATTTTGTTAAAGTCGTTTGGATACGTTTTCCATTTAGGGATTCTAAGCAATCGAAATTGAAAGAATTTCGGTTCATATACGAAACTGCGGATTTCTGGGTACCTGCATTGGATGCAGTTATTTTTATGGCAAAAGATCTATCGCAGCAGTTTATATCTTAGAGCTTAAAAATTAAAAGAGCTATTTTAACCGACTCCTCCAAGAGGAGGTTTTTTTTGGTACTGGAAGGCAAACAAGCAGACGGATTTCCTGATGGTAAGAAATTCCCGCCGCCTAGAGACACCAAATGTGGTAATGGTGCGTTGCCAAACTGAGGCTGGGATGTTAGGCCTCGAGAAAAAGTAAGTTTACCGGCTACCTTACCCTCTAACCGGAACACGTCGTGACGTTATGGCGACAGGAATAGGTAAGGCGGTTGAACCAATCCGGGTGAGTCGCTGCGAAACTCTACCACCTAGTTAGATGTCACGGTATTAGTGGTGCTAACACTGTGCGCGCCTTTTACGAGCTGCCTTTCAGGAAGGCAGATGGTCTATTCTGCAAAGGAACCCAGACCAACACTTAGAAAAATCGCAATTCATCTGTACGTTTGTATAATTACTCCGCCAATTATAAGCTTTTAAGATTTTGTTTGCAAGGTTTGATGTATTTTTATAAATTTGATTAAGGACCGAGTGGTTTTTGAGTTATACTTAAAAGACCCACCAACATTTAGGAATACATACAATTTAAACTACATTCCGAAGTTGTGGATTCTTGGGTTGCTTATCGGACTCAAACCGAAACGCAAAAAAACTATCATCATATAATTGAATCTAACACAATTCACAGAAACCATCACCAGTAAATCCGGAGATTTTTCACAGCTCCTTACATATTTTATTTTTATTCAAATGATTCACGAAACTCAGTCATTTGAACAAAACCGTAGCTCAATGCCACCTGTAGCATATAGAACCTTTTCGATATAGGCTCGGAGGTGGCTAAGTAAATGTGTGTAACACATTTTCTTTCTTTTACTATTAATTTTAGTAATACAAAAATAAATAAATCCTGGTTCCTTAAAATCGTATTTATGTCATGTTTTTTTTATTTATTCAAGTGACAATACAGGTAAAAATCTAAGACGTAACAAGTTTAGCAACTGTAAACATTGTAATTACTTACCAATTAAGTGTTCTCAGTTGAAAGCTAGATATTATATTGCTCGAGATGTGACGACAAACTACATATATACATTAAATGTAGATGATGTAGAACCAGAAGAAGGAAGAAGAAGGCAAGAATATTTTACTGGGAGACGTCGATATTTCTATTAGCAATGACACATGTTTACATCCATGACATCCACATCTTACTATATATAATTCTTCTGTGAGTGTGTATGTCACTGAACTCCTTCTAGACGACTGGACCGATGTCGATGAAAATTTTTGTGTGTGTTCTAGGGAATTCGAGAATGGTTTAGATTCACAATTTGGTCCACTGGAAAATGTTTTTTCAATTATTTTTTTAATAATAAGTAGTTGTTGATTTTAGAATGTTTCACATCGGATCCAACAGACTGCGCTACTGTCGAAGCATTAATGTCAAGCGACACGAAGTTTGCTGGGTCAGCTAGTCTATATAATATATAAAACAAAGTCGGGTTTGTTACAATACTTATAACTCGAGGTTTGCTAGACCAATTTTCATGGTTTTTGATTCGTTGGATTTGTTTTTGCCTTGAATAAAACGAACGAAAAAAAAATAATTAAAAAAGATGAATCAGTCGTGAAGTTAAACCGATTAGGTTGGAAATTGATAGAGAGATATCTTAGAACTGGGAGAAGGACATGGGGTATATTTTATCCCGTACAATAGCGGGGAAACTAGGAAAAACGACATTTTAATTTTTCCCATGCAAACCGAACGGGCACAACGAAGTTCGCCGGAACAGCTAGTTTTTTATATTCTCACATCAATATTCTGATTAGGTATAGTTTGAAACAATTAACTAATCTGGAATTTAGACAACATTAACCTACTGGGAGGTTAGGCTGATTAGACAGATAAAACACGAAACTTATCAAGCAAGGCTTCTTGTTGCTTCGTCTTAGACTATATAGCCACCTGGATTACAGCCGGACAGATACGGTAAAAGCACTCGGTTAAATGTACTGGCTAAAGCCAAGCGCAAGAATTTTAGCTTCAAGGATTTTGTTCCCCTACAGGGGTCCTCTTAAATTGCAAATCTTTGTTGTCCTTTGAGACATACTCAAAGGTTAAAAGGAACTTAGACGTTTAAAACTCTTTGTATGTTTGTATAGTTTTGCCGCTACTTTAAACACGTAAATTTACAACATGTAAAAAAGTCGCCTCTGTGGTCGAGCGGTCCGGGTGTTAGACTTGACTGCATGAGGTCTCGGGTTCGAATCCCGGGTCGGCCAACAAAAAGAAGATTGGATATTTCCAATTTTCTAATAAAAAAAATGTTGATCGGTTTTGACACGTGCCCGGTTGGCGATAGGCTTGCCACCTATCACATTATGGGACTTAGTATCTTCGGCTAGTCGTGGGTGCACTGGTTGTACCTCTGCCTACCTATTCGGGGATAAGGGCGTGAAGATATTTTTTTTATGTTAAAAAAGTGAATATTTAGATTTTCAATTTGTTACAACAATTTTTATGATAATGGAAGCAAAAAAGCAGACGGATTTCCTGATGGTAAGAAATTCATGCCGCTCAGAGACACCAAAGGTGATAATGGTGCGTTGCCAACATGAGGCCGGCATGTTAGGCCTCAAGCAAAAGTAAGTTTACCGGCTACCTTACCCTCCGAGCCGGAACATGTCAACGGCAAGCATAGACGTTATGGCGGCAGGAATAGGTAAGGTGGTGGTACCAATCCCGACTAGTCGCTGCGAGACTCTACCACCTAGTCAGATGTAACAGTGTTAGTGACGTAAGCATTTTACGAGCTGCCTGGCAGGAAGGCAGATGGTCTATTCTGCAAAGGAGCCCGGACCAACACAGAGAAAAATTATGGTGGGATGTTATTAAAAATTAATAAATTATTAACTACATTATCTCCTTAACGATGTTACAGTTGTTAGCGTTTGTTTCCTTATTAACGAAAATCTTTTTCCTTATACAGAATAAATACGTTCTTAATAATTAATCTAAGACAACAAGCCAACCAAGTTTCACAAAACAATATAATAATACAAACAAAGAACAAAACACAAATTGCTATTGGAAATCGGAAGATTATCCCAAAGCGATAAACAAACAAATGAGGGGTATTAACAAATCACTCGATAAGTTATAGAAGATTCCAACAGAGGCAATCCACAAAAATACTTATCTAATCCGCTCAAATCAACAATCCATCCAATCGAGACTTCTCCGGAGATGGGGATTGGAAAATACGACAAACATCAAAATTGTCGTATTCCAAACGAAACCCCATTTCCAATTTCCATAATAGCTACCGTCACTTCATTATTCTGCGGTCCAAGTTATAACGCTTAAGCGGATATTAAGTATAGTATTTATCCCAAAATTAATTGCTTATTTTTTGGATGTTTTTTAGTAATCTAATATTAATTAGTGGAGACAACCGACATGTAATTTATTGTTTTCTCATAAGGTACACATTCTCTAATTCAGCAAAAAAAATCAACCGTTAGCAACTCCTCTTTGTAACGTCCCGAGTTTATGAAAGACCTGCCATTAGACATGATATACATTTAAAAAATGTGTCCAAGTGAAATTGTTTAAAAAGGTTTTTATACTTCTTGTCTCTTACTAGTAATGATGTGTGATGTAATATTAAAAAAATTGTATAGAATAAGGAAAAAGAAAGACAGCCCGCTGAGTTTCTTGCCGGATCTTCTCAGTGTGTGGCCGCGTTCCGATCCGGTGGTAGTTTTAGGACTATATAGACTCGTCACAAGTGCTTCTCATAAGGTGAATGTGAATAAAAATATATTATTTTCTATTCTAACGTATTTTTTATATTCATTGATTCATTTTATATCCAGTATAAAATATATAATATATAAAATAAATCAATGTTTACAAATCAAAAATAATGTTAAGTAGTTAAAGCTTTAGCCCTGGTGATGATGAAAAAAGCGAGACTGGTAAACTATTTATGTAATTACTATAAGTAACATGTAGATCAGTACAAGTATTTTTTCATTAAAAAATGGAAATATGGGTTGATGGTTAACTTAAATCTTGTCTTATTTTTTTGTCCTTAAAAAATTTACTTTTTGAATATATTTAATTAGGTACTCATAACAATAACAATGTGAATGAGTTCCATCTTTTCCTGTACTTGCTTAAATCTACGTTTATGATTACAGTTGTGAAAAGCGATGGCAAGTTTCCATCAGAAGAGCTACCTCCTTGTTTCTATGTTATATTTTTAAATAGTAGTCGCCTCTGTAATTTAGCGGTTGAGGTGGTGAACTTGACTGCATGAGATCCCGAGTTCGAATCCCGGGTCGGGCAACAAAGATAAAATTTTGTTTTTCCGATTTTCTAATAAAAAAATGTTTCTCGGGATTGGATATGTGCCCGGTTGGCGATAGGCTTGCCACCTATCACATTGTGGCACTTAGTGTCTCCGGCTAGTCGTGGGTGGCCTGGTGTGCCTTTGCCTACCTCTTCTGGGTTATGGGCGTGAAGATACTTTTTAGCACTTTAAAGAACTTGAGAAACGGAAACTGAAATTTTCGATATGACAGTATTTGACAATTCCACTTTGTCTAATTTACAAAGCAATCGCTTACATCTTAACCCACACAAAAAGCCCTTAGTTGAAGTAGGTTCTAGTGTAAAGGGTTACATCAAAGACAATACCTCTTTCTTAAAAGTGTAGTGTAATTTATGAGAATATATGCACTAGTATTTATTATGCGGTAGTGCTCTCATCTGTTTTGTCGGGGTAAGCTTTTCTTCTCAATAAGATGATATCCTAGCCGCAGTCTGGCAACGCTCCATTACTACCTTTGGTGTACCAGGAAATCAGTCTCATCTATTTGTTTTCCAATTTTATTAAAAATACTAACAACATAAAGAAATGAAGCGGTTTTTAAAAGACCGAAATAACGCAGTTAAACAATACATACGATATTAAAACATTCACCCAATAATTGGATGCATTTCTGCAAAAAGGAACCAACCCACAAAAATTGAGTTTATTACAAAATAATTTAAGCGTAGTGAAACTGCGAAAAACCGATTCCAATTTCATTATCCTGTCGTACAAATAAAAAAATGTATGGTTAAATGTAGCTGTAAACATACTGAATAAATTTTGATTAAATTTGCGTTAATTTAGCGATCCAGCGAATTTATTTCGGTTGACATTCAACTACTAACAGTTTAAAAAAAAGAAATAAGATATTGTTTTTCGTATTTCCTCTGCCTTTTTTCCTGCTTTATTTTCATATGAACCTTCTGTAACCAACGCAACCAAAAAGAATTAGCAAAATAATTGGCCAACCCATTCAGGTGTAATACAACGACCACGCGATATTGAGATTTATTAATATTTTGAACTACCTTTTGCGTAACAAAATTAGAAAAAGTGTAAAAAACCGACTGTAATTATTTTATTACTACGTCGCGATTAGATAATTCTTTTTTCAAAATTTAGCTAAAGATCCTGAAATATTCCTACATCAATTTTACTAACTCCCACTAAAATTGTTCATATGTAATGACGACATCCTTGACAATGATTTTAACGATTCTCAAACTGTTCTCTGACACACGTTTCTCCGCTTGATGATGCGCTTACAGAATAATTCGCTTATGAGTAAGTAACAGAAAAAAACCTTTCTCCTACTAACGTTCTGCAACAGAACGGTTCGTACATGAGAGATTTGCAACAGACCTTTTCCGCTACGAATGTTTCACCGAAAGAACTATCCTCTCACGGGTGAGATTCTCCCATCAGGTGACGACGACAGAATCTTTCACAGATAAATAGTGACTAAACCTAAGGTTTAAAATTATACAACCATAAAATTGAAATATTAAGAAGTGAAAATTATTTTACTATTTTGCAATTAACTACCCATCATGATAACAAAAAAAAAGACAGAAACCGGCAGAAGTGAAAACTTGAATATTAACGTTTTGCATTTTTGATATTTTGGAATAGTTAGGGAATAATTTTCAAGGATTTACTATAATTATCAGTATGAAAATACTATGATTTATGTGGTAGAATACAATATTCATTTAATGCGCTATCGTGCATAAACATGACAATACGAACATTCGCGCAAGCGCCCTGCGCCGTCTTACGAATTTTTCGATCAGGTCGAGTCCTGACGTGAGTTTAGAAGTTTTTATCCATTCCAAAAAAAGTGCGCAACGCCGCTAAAGAAGTTTTCACTTCAAAAATACATTGAAAACTTCCTCCATTATTTGAGTCGGCTAATTAAATAAAATCACACAGACGAATAGATAACTTCCTTCTTTTCGGAGTGGGCTAAAATATTCCAAAAACACACCTTTTACTTACGAGATACATTATTAAATTTATCTGGTAATTTTAAACCAATAATTTTAATACTGTGATAAATTTTATAAGTACCTTTAATAAAATTTGCATACCAGTTGGACCAGGGAAGTAGGTGAGGCTGTAAGCTTATTACGGGTTTTGGCCCATTTTAAAGTGAGTTACGTTCAATGAAGCTGTTAATTTATTTTCCCTTGAAGGGAAGTATTTTTTTTATTTTTATTATTTGTAAGGTTACTGCAGCTAATAACGACATATCAAAAATTAGCTGGTATCCTCGACCCATTTTTGTATGATATTGGAAGGCAAACAAGCAGACGGATTACCTGATGGTAAGAAATTCACGCCGCCTAGAGACACCAAAGGTGGTAATGGTGTGTTGGCAACCTGAGGCCGGGATGTTAGACCTCGAGCAAAAATAAATTTACCGGAACATGTCATGACGTTATGGCGGCAGGAATGGGTAAAGCAGAGGTACTAATCCGGGTGAGTCGCTGTGTAACTCTACCACCTAGTCAGATGTCACGGTGTTAGTGACGGTAAGCCTGTGCTCGCCTTTTACGAGCTGCCTGGCATGAAGGTAGATGGCCTATTCTGCAAATGGGTCCGGACCAACACGGGGAAAAACAAATTAACCCTTAACAAATCTGATTTGGCTAAATTGGTCTTTTTTTTCTACTGTCTTGAAATAATTTTATTTCAACTTGATGTTACATGTATTCCTGTCTGATATTTTTTTCAAGATCGCCATCCTGCAGGTCCTGCAGCATTGACTTGATTACATTCCTATGTTATATAAACCAGTGGTCGCCTGTTGATCGAAATTCGACCAAAAATTTTGTTTAAATTTAAATATATTGTTGATAAGAACGCCATCTTCATTTTTCAAGACTAACTACATTATTTCCAAAAATTTTTTAGTGCGCCATCTGTGTTTTTTTATCGTTATCATCAATATATTTGTTTGTGTGTATCAAGTGCATGGTAGTGTGGGCAATATTTTATTTATGGATTTAATGTAATTTATAAGCATTGTTATTGAAAAATATTATCGTTCTGCATTTCTCCTACACATAAACCATAATGTGAAAAATTGTATGCTACTCTGTCCGCGCAATTTTTGTAAAAAGGGTCCAAAGTTTTGGCATCACGTATTAATATAGAGATTAGGTTGCCTGGAAGATATCCCTGTTTAGGCGAATAGGCTGCCTTTGTATGTTACTGACTTTTTAAGTTTTGATACAGTTTATTTATTTTTAGTGTATTTGAACAAAATAACGAGTTGTAATATTCTATTATTAATTAATGTCTTTCTTTTTTAGAAAGTTTTAGAACATTTTGCTATGTTGAACAACGCATGTAAATACACAGCACGTATGGTGTGCTTAGTATAAATGTCTTTTTTTAAAGAAAGAAAGAAAAAAATTTTATTTGCGGAATATGCGTGTTACAAATATGTTACAAAATTATTTAGGCGTTTCTACATATTCTACCAACTTGTGGTGTGCAAATTTTAATAGTTATTAATCAAATTAGTTATTTTAATTATTAACTTGCTATTTACACACTGTTTATTATATTGATTACCTGATTATTTATTAATACATACCATTTTTAGAATAAAAAATAATTGTACACAGAAATGCATAATACGTTAAATAATTACTTAATACTTAAATGAAATAAAGACCTACGCACACACACAGACATAAACACACACACACACACACACACACACACACACATACACATATACATAATACATACCATAATACATACCTATTTATGTGTTAAAATTAACGACACATTTTACCTTTATGATAATAGAAAATGTAAATCCGTTATTGGCTCTAGAATAAGTAAACATGTACTATCTTATCTAGAATATTAAGCTCTAGATTCTGATAATGAATAATATAAAAAATAAAAAATTATATTAGTATGGATTTTATTTTAAATAGCTAGTAGCTGGTTGTGCCTCTGCCTACCTCTTCCGGGATATGGGCGTGAAAATACTTTTTTTTTCTTTAACTAATAGGAAGAGTTTCTGGTTTTTCTTCGAGTACCAAAATTTTGTTATACGGGTTGGTTACTTTTTGCTGAAGTCGGTTCAATTATAATTGATATTCAGGTCATTCGTTAAATAAAACACAAGCGCATTTTGCAGTCAATTATAAAGTGCGTGTGTTTTTGATTGAAAATAATTTGATGTAATTTTATCATTGCACGGTATTTTATCATTGTTGGGTCATTCATTCCATGTTTCGTACCGAACACTTTAAAATGAAAATTATTTCATTTGAGCAAAACTGCAAAAAATAACTCCAATCATTCCATTAGATGTCGATAAAATTTATGTGAGACCATCCCGAAATTATATTTTTCAAAAAGACTCATTAAATTGTGAAACGATATTTTATCGCTTTGTGGCTAGCGGTTCAGTAGTTGGACTTGACTGCATGAGGTCCCGGGTTCGAATCCCAAGTCGAGCAACTCGCCTTTTACAAGCTGCCTGGCAGGAAGATACATGGTCAATTCTGCAAAGGAGCCCGGACCAACACGGGGAATGTATATGTGTATACGTAACTCGATTATTAGGAAAAAAACTGCGGTTATCTTTTTTCTCCATGGCGCCAAAACGTCCCAGTTTTACTTAGTAGACATTTTCCGTACTAAAACCTAGATTTTTATCTCTTTCACGATTCGCACTGCTAAGGATCGAACCTGTCTTCATTAAGCGGTGTTTCAGAAGAAATATATTAAGACGTCTTTAGAGCGTACTTAAATAGGTAACTTCAAACTTAAGGCCCCATACTCAGTCAGCCAGAAGAGCCAATCACCGCGTTCCCCCGTTCCATGATTACTATGAACAATGGCGCTCTAAAGTAAACGCCTTAAGCGACAAATCACTATTTTTGACACTATAAAAGTAATTTGAAAAGAAGTATAAAAACAGAAACACTTATCTTTTAGGTATAGTACTTATCTATGTTTATGTTAAATCTAGTGTCGATATTTTCACAATTGAAGTAGACAGAAAGCAAAAGCTTTCAAAAAAGGGTTAACTTTTTGATTTTTTTCTTTAGAGCAAAGTAAAATGAATCGTGTTTTAAAAAACTAGTCTAGTAAAGCATATTCCTGTTAATCTTGTGTATTTTTGTCACCAAGATCCATGATTGCTTTGTATGAAAAAAACAGTAAACTGCTGACGTATTTTAGCGTATATTGCCCCTTAAGACGTCTTTAAAGCGTACTTAAATAGGTAACTTCAAACTTAACCTAAACTTTAAATGGTTATGTTTAGTCCCATATTTGGCTCAATTATCACTTACCAGGTGCGTTGCATATCATTGTGGTACATACCGGTTTTTAAGAGTTTTCTCAGATTTTGATTTCGGTTTCCGGAGATTTCTCAGCCATTTACGAAGTCATTTTTTGAAATTCGTTTTTTGTGTAAAATTTATTAACTTACGATGTAATGCCATTGCTATCAAATTTTGATTTAAAATAGTGTTTTAGGGAAAATAGAAGAAAATAATTTAATTTATTTGTGATATTGGAAGGCAAACGACGGATTTCCTGATGGTAAGAAATTCACGCCGCCTAGAGACACCAAAAGGTGCTTTGTCAACCTGAGGCCGGGATGTTAGGCTTCTAGCAAAAGTAAGTTTACCGGTTACGGTTAGGCATCGTAAATTTCTTACCATCAGGAAATTCGTCACCTTGTTTTTCTTCCAATATCTCTGTTCAAGACTTACGATGCCACATACAGACAAACAGACACACACAAACATGTCAAACTTATAACAACCATCGTTTTGCGTAGGGGCTTAAAAAATACTATAAAGTAACGAAAAGGGGTTGTATGAGGTATTCAGCTACCACTACTAAACTAGTTAAATTAGAAGTTAGGAGGTTCATTAGAGAGTATTACTATGTAGGACTCCGACACATTCATCCTATGATGGAAGTATTAAAAAAAGCTCCATTCCAGTATGTTAGCGAAATATAACTTTCTACGTTAACCTTTCTCTCTGTGATCAAGTTGCAGATCATCAAGCAGCACCAGTTTATTTGGTTACCAGTTATTTCAACGTAATGCCAACTATATCACCAGCAAGCTCTGGAAATGATTTGCCAAAAAAATTTATATATTCCAAAATATTGATTCCAAAATATTGATATATTTAAACATCACTTTTGAGTTGAAAAATCAATATTTAAACATCACTTTTGAGTCCATTGATAAATGCACTTCTTCTTCCATCTCCCACAAGGACCTGAGCTTTCAGTACAGTGCTCTTTGTGTTAAGCTCTTATTCGAAACTCATATTTTTTCAGGACTTTATCTTGGCAATCTTCTTATTTCTTTCTTTTTTATTTTTTAAATTTTTTTGACTTTAGGACATAAACAACTTCATTTTAGTGTATTTTTGTTATAACAAATATGTTAACCTATAAAGTAAAATGATAAAATTATATTCCTAAATATTATTAAAGTGGACGTACATTTAAAATTATTTCTAAAGTGAACTTTGTCATTTCTTTCATAATTTGACTGTCTGTCATGGGAAATTAAAAATTTTCGAAACATTTTAAGTTAAATCGTAAATGTAAATCTCCGACAGTGTACAGTCTTGGAAGACATACTATAATTAATGGTGCTAATATATATTAAGACAGAACCATAGGTCGATCCTCCCTCCAAAACGAAATTTACTTGCTTAAGGTGGAATGTAAAGATAATGTTAATCAAATATTGCGTCTGTAGTGTAGGGTTAAGCTGTTGTATTTGACTGCACGAGGTACAGAGTATGGTGGTTGGGTCAACAAAAAAAACAACGCTATTTTTAATTTTCTGTAAAAACAATTTTGATCGTAATTCGATAAGTGGTTGGCTATAGATTTGCCACACATCGCAGTGTATGACTTAGTGTCTACGGCTAGTCGTTGGTACAATTGTTGTGTCTGTACCCTACCTACCTACCCCTTTAATGATACGGTTGTAAAGATATTTTTTACTTTTTTTTGCCTCTTTCATAATCTGAATAAACGCAGTAGTAAAATAATCTAGTAAACTATGTTATAAGATAATGACAAGCAGGCGGTTCTCCTGACGGTAAGAAACACTGTCGTTGATTCTGTTGTGTCTAGAGACAGCAAAATGACAGCATATTTGTTAAGTCTGTGGTCTAGCGGTTCAGTTGTTGAACTTGAATGCATGAGGTCCTGGGTTCGAATCCCGGGTCAACTAAAGAACTATTAACTAAACTAAAGAAAATTGGGTTTTTCCAGTTTTCTAATAAAAAAAATGTTGCTCGGGATAGGATATGTGCTCGGTTGGCGATAGGCTTGCCACCTATCACATTGTGGGACTTATTATCTTCGGCTAGTCGTGGGTACCCTGGTTGTGCTTCTGCCTACCTCTTCGGGAAAATGGGCGTGAAGATACATACATACATAAGTCCAAGTCTAGCAGCTACCTTACCTTTTAGGAATACGACAATATCAAGCACTAACGATTGTCGATATGAACCAATCTGGGACCTTCATCGAACCCTTACGCAATACGACAATAACAAACACTAACGCAATGGTACCCTTCCAGCCTAATACTGCCACCCAGTAAATATTTCATTTTCGTCTACAAATCTTTTCCTGCGACACTATCTTTTTTATTTTTCACTTAGATAATGCTGAAAGCATCTCTTCATATAAATAAACATGAAACAAACGCCTCCAGTGCTATTATGCCCTTAAAAGTTCTGGCCTGATATGTAGGATCCTCCCAACGGTATCGTAGGGCGACCCTTCGTAAGATATTTCTATAGCATACATGAAACCTGCCGCTAGTTTTGACAGATCATTTATCATACGTAGTTTGTGTTACATTATCTGTATACTTGTGTGGACATGTGATGAACCCATCACCAATAAATATGTAGGCATTTAAGTCGGAATGTAATGAACCTATTGTGTTTTAACATAAAAGTTTTATATTCTTATATTATTTAATATTCTTATATTCCACTGTTGCTGTTAATCTTTAGTTTATAAGTTTGTAGAAACAGTATTGTTAACAGCTCTTTACTTACTCCAATAACCATAGTGTCAGTGTTCGCCATCGTCGTGCTTCGTTCAGTAGTAGTTGATAGCTTATATTTTGCATAATAAGGTAACCTTAAGGTAAGTCACACCAGTAACATCTTTGGTGGCTATAGTCAACAATTATTACTTATGTAGCCAGTTCCTTGCTCATTATTTTTGAGAAAATAAGTTACTGGATCATTCTAAGTAGGTAAGTAAGGTCTAGCAAATCCATTAGTCTGGTCGAGAAGTGAGTTTTCTGCGAAAAATAGTTCTTGTGATCGTAAAAATGTGGTTGTTCGTAATTTGGATTCTGCGAAAAAAATTCTGAGTAATTGGAATTTTGGAATAATCCCGCTCTAAAAATTATAATTGTTATAAACAAAAAAAGTTAAAAAAAAGTATCTTCACGCCCATATCCCCTAAGAGGTAGGCAGAGGCACAACCAGGGCACCCACGACAAGCCGAAGACACTAAGTCCCACAATGTGACAGGTGGCAAGCCTATCGCCAACCGGGCACATTTCCAATCCCCATCAACATTTTATTTATTAAAAAATTGGAAAAATCTAATTTTCTTTTGTTAGCCGACCCGGGATTCGAACCCGGGACCTCATGCAGTCAGTCCAACACCCGGACCGCTAGACCACAGAGGCTATAACATAAAAAGAAGAGAAAAAAAAATCTCCGTTTTGTAGCTGTAACTTGAAAAGTATTAAAGATGATTGAATTTAAAAAAATATCCTAAAAGAGGAAAAAATATGTCTCGATTCCGGGAGTTGTAGCTGCATTGTTAATAATTTTAATTTAGCATTGAAAATTGGGTTCCGCGCGGCAGTGAGGCAGCGCTTCCGGTGTCAGCGCTGCCTCACTGCCGCCGCGCAAAGCGAGCAACAATAAATAATTTTTTTAGGGCCACTTGCACGTATCCGGGTTAGGTATTTAACACGGAATTAGCGTCTAACTAGGGTTAAATTACCTTATATTTGACATTTTAACTCAATATCAAATGTAACCCGGGAATGTGCAAGTGGCCCTTAGAACACTAAATATTGCTTAAAAATTTTGAAAAATTTTAGTTATAGTTTTTTATTATAGTGTCATCTAGACACTTAAAAAAATATAATCTACTTAGTTAAAACTTGTTAACTTCATTTTTGTTGATTGTCAATTCAATAATTAATTAACAAATTTTTGGAGGCTTTACGTTCTCATAAAATCCCTTATAAAAGTTAAAATAATTAATCTATATATTTTTTAACTTTCGAGGGCTCTTCTGAAATAAATAATAAAAAAGATTCCGCAGTAACAGTTTATAATTTTTTCTTTACTTGTTTTCTTTGAATTTTTGAAGTTAACAAAAAATGAAAAATTCCGAAATTGTTATTATATTTTTTTTTACCAAAACGGCGACGACAAATATTTGGTATACTATTTCCCATTAAGAATCAAACTCTATTCTCGTCAATGTTCGGTGTCATTAACCTACTGTTAAGCTACAAAAAAGTAAAATAAAAAACACAGATATTCAAATTTTCTAAATAAATAGCCATATGAAAACCAACACGTGGAAAGGCCAGCCACGAAGTCAGAGTTCAGCTCGATCACTTGCGATCCATCCTCATATATCAATTTGATGGGGTATGCTTAAAAATATATTGATACCATCAACAATATATCTTATGCCCCTAATGCTTGTGTTTTAAACCACAGAGCATGGGATAGTATAGAGTAAGTGTATTTATTTTGGAACACGTTTTTATTTGGAAGTATTAATTATATATGTACAATTTCGATCTTTATACACACAAACATACAAATATCTTCCCGGAAAGCTCCGTACAGAGTTTTTTATGATATTGGATGGTAAAAAAATCACGCTGCCTAAAGACAACAAAGATGGTAAAGGTGCGTTTCCAATATGAAGCTGGGATGTTAGGCCTCGAGCAAAAGTAAGTTTACCGGCTACCTTGCCGTCCGAACCGGAACACGTCAACGGCAAGCATTGGACGTTATGGTCGCAGGTATAGGTAAGGCGGTCGTACCAATTCAGGCAAGTCCCTGCGAAACTACCACCTAGTAGTCACGGTGTTAGTGAAGATAGCCTATACTCGCCTTTTACGACCTGTCTGGCAGGAAGGCAGATTGTCTATTCTGCAAAGGAGTCCTGACCAACTCGGGGAAATATAAAATACTTACAACAGCTTCTGGAAATTAGTACAACATTAAACCAAATTGAACTACACCATTTAACCACAGAAATGTTTTGAATTTCTATTTAGTTTAGTACTGTAAAGGCTGAACTGTAAGTTGTACGAGTATGTTTAATATCAATTTAAGGCTCAAAATATGTCATCTCATTCACATTCAAATTTCATATTCAAACGCCTACGCTCTGCATTAATTTAAGCTCTGAGGTCCTAACTAACCAAATATATAGCGGTCTTTATCAGGATCAGAGATTTGGCAAGCGTATTTGTGGATTTGAAATAGATAAAATTAATTGGTTTTCTGGTATAAACTGTTGCCCGTGGCTTCACTCGCACTTTATACACCCTAGAAGTACATCAAGAATTCACTAACTTTAGTCTAGGTTTAAGATTATAGATTATATAAGACAAAATGTGACGGCTTTACCAATTTCTGACACGCTTACTTGAGTGCTCGCAACTGTCGTGTTCCATAAAATCAGAAGAAAACAGCAACATTCCAATTTGGTAAATAATAAATAAATATCCTCGTACAAAATTACTCAAATTAAATCTAAGCCCAAAGTAAGCAAATTATGTGCTTGTGTTATGGGTGTTAGCCAACGATACTTATACATAATTAAGCAAATGTCAGTACAAATATAAAGCCATGGGACTGATATGTTAAAACGAATAAAGGTCCAAAAACAAAAATAAAGAATAAAATAAATTAAACCCACTCATAGCAATACACACATCTTGTTGTTTATATTATGTCTGCCGCCATTGTGTTGGAAATTAACGCAAATCTCGGGGCACTGCTCACCGTTATTTTTCAGTTTTCGGAACCAGATGTAAGACAGCGTCGCACCAATAACATTAACGGTGTTCACAGTTTTTAATTGTCTATGATCTTATTATATTCTATGATCAGTAGAATAACCTATGCTTCTTATCTCGATGTCTTAATAGTAAGAGATCTCAAGAAATTTTACAAGCGGGCATAGCTACAGAAAACACCTAGTAAATCTATATACAAAATATAATATATACGAAAGTCTGTTTTTTGTCTGTTCACAAATTTTTTTATGATAATGGAAGGCAAACAAGCAGGCGGATTTCGTGATGGTAAGAAATTCACGCCGCCTAGAGACACCAAAGGTGGTAATGGTGCGTTGTCAACCTGAGACCGAGATGTTAGGCCTCGAGTAACAGTAAGTTTACCGGCTACCTTACCCTCCGAACCGGAACATGTCAAAGGCAAGCATTCGACGTTATGGTGCAGGTGGCTGGAATAGGCAAGGCTTTGGTACCAATCCGATCCGGGCAAGTCGCTGCGAAAATCTACCACCTAGTTACACATTTAATGAATTGATTTAATAAAATTTGATTTCCAAATATGTAAATAAAGACCTGAATTGAAATATGTATACATCTTTTGCTGAATCTAAAGACTTTAATAGGATATGAAAGTTTGTAAGAAAAATACGTTTGTTGCAAAAGCTGTTGTCCGAAGCAACTATTACTCTACGCTGACAAAGTCACTAGAAAACAACTAGGTAGTCTGTAATTAAAATTATCAAATAAATAATAAATAAATAAATATCCTTGGACAAATCACACGAATTGAATCTAACCCCGAAGTAAGCAAATTATATGCTTGTGTTATGGGTGTTAGTCAACGATACTAATACATAGAAATACTTAAATAGATACCAGAATATATTTAATAAACACCCAGGCCCGGAAATGCAGACATCTAAATGTTCATCACACAAATGCCTGCCCCCGTCGGGAATCGAACCCGAGCCTCGCGTTTGGTCGATGTAGTTAAGCGTGTACGTTAGCCACTCGACCAACGAGGCGGTCAAATGCCCAGAGTAAAACTAGTTTTAGAATACAATGTATTCAAAGTGTGTGAAGTGAATGGGTAAATGTTTATGTGAATGGGTAATAACTAATAACCCAACGATTGTTTATATTCTAGGTTCTCAGAACAAGGTTTTGATATATAGATTCATATAGTTAAGACCTATCCTAATATTTACGTATTCTATCAGTTCTATTTATATGTTATCTTAACATTGTTATTAACTCTTTACTATACACAACTGATATTACAAAATATACTTAAAAGTAAAAAAAAACACAAAAGGCGAGCTTGTCTGTAATAAAGAAATTCATTTCAGCCAACCCCTATAATGAATGTTTTAAATGAAATAAATAGACCTGGGGGCTGGTTATGTATCTCAGTTGCCAACTCAAAATGGTAGTGTACATCAATTAACTGTCAAATGACGTGTTTTATATTTGCTATCTCCAGTGGCCAACAGAAATACAACAGAGATAGCAAATACAAATGACGTCATTTGATCTATACTTTTGCAGTTTGAGTTGGCAACTGAGATACACGAGATACATAGTAACCCCCCGTGTGTACAGATAAATAAACTACTAAATACCTATTTGATAAACTAACACACAAAACAAAAAATAATGAAACAAATAAATAAAATTACACTAAACATAAACTTAAAGTTAAATTTACTCTTATTTACTATTATTATTAAATTTACTATTATCGCATCAAGAGTCGACGCTGTGGCAAAGAGATACTCTTTTAGATGTTTCTTGAAAGAATAAAGAGTTTCGCAACCACGAATTACATAAGGTAAGGAGTTCCACAACCTTACAGCATGGACTGTGAATAAATGGGAATATGCAGCAGAATGACTAGAAGGATACGCAACAATGTACGTACATTTGAACGACAAGGTAAACCAGGAGAATGTTAGTATTGAAATGAGTTACGAAGATAATTAGAAAAAAATTGGTTACAAAGAATTTTAAAAAGCAAACAAAGAATGTGGAATTGTCTATGTTTTCTAATAGGAAGCAATTTATATACTTTTTTTCTTTCGGTTTTGGTTTCGGCTGAAAAACTAGTTTCAGACAGACCCTAATGAGCACTATGAAAGTTTGTAGGGATAAATGGATATTTGTTACTCTTACAAAAAACTACTCAACGGAATATATACTATATGGATTATCTATTACAATATAAAAGAAAGTCGGGTTTGTTACAACACTTATAACTCGAGTTCCACTAGACCAATTTTCATGGGTTTTGAATCGTTGGATTTGTCTTCACCCCGAATAACAGAATACACCAATAAAACCAATAAAAAAAATAGTTGTGAAAGATGAATCAGTCGTGATAGTTAAACCGATTAGGCTAAAAATTGATGGAGAGGTAGCTTAGAACCGAGAGAAGGAAACAACAGGTAGGAAACTAGGGTAAACGACATTTCCCATACAAACTGAACGGGTGGGATGAAGTTCGCCGAAACAGCTAGTAATTTATCAAGATTTCACGTAATTCGACACGTACGCAAAGCAACGTGTAGAAGCTAGTTCATAACAGTGACTTAAATAAGGATAAATAACACTTTACACGAGCCCCAGTGACCATTACTCGACTTATAACAAAGACATGCTCTACACCGCAATGATTAACCATGCTGGTATTTGCAGAGGCGTGAATGGCCGAAATCCGAATACACTGAGAATCTTGTGAACTTTAAAGACAAGCCACACCCACGTTTCACGTAGTTACGCAGCAATGTACAGTTGCATGGAAAATTACACGCTTCGAAGTTTATTAATTTATTAGCTTAACCTGCAGACCTTGTTCTGCTACTTTTTTTAAATGTGATTATAGTAAAAAAATGGGATGAGTCACCCTTGTCACTTAGGGGTGTGAAAAGTAGATGTTAGCCGATTCTCAGACCTACTCAATATACTCGCAAAATTTCATGAAAATCGGTCAAGCCGTTTCGGAGGAGTACGGGAACGAACATTATGACACGAGAAATTTTATGTATAAGAAAAAGAGTAGGTGTGCTTTTTGTAATAGTGTGGAAGATGTTGCGCAAAATAGGTTTGAGGACGTACTTCGTAACCGACTTTAAAAATGAGGAGTTTATCAATTTTTCGTTTTTTTCTCACTCGATTGGTTGGTCAATAGCGATCATAATTTAGTAGTTTTTTTTTCGAACGGTAGGTATTTATTAGGTAGGTAGGTTCTAATCGCCTCTGTGGTCTAGCGGTTCAGTTGTTGGACTTGACTGCATGAGGTCCCGAGTCGGGAAACGAAAAAAAAATTGGATTTTTTCAATTTTCTAATAAAAAAATGTTGCTCGGGATTGGATATGTGCCCGGTTAGCGATAGGCTTGCCACCTATCACATTGTGGGACTTAATGCCTTCGGCTAGTCGTGGATGCCCTGGTTGTGCCTCTGCCTACCTCTTCGGGGATATGGGCGTGAGTATACTTAGGTATTTGATAATTTCTTTTTGTAAGGACATAATTCCGAGCTGGTCCCACGTCGACGCGCCATTGGAGTACAAAAAAAATGCATCATTAAGTTTAAACGGCATAATTTTTGACAGATATTGATAAAATTTACCGGATCACATAAGTGAACAAGGTTTATTCAGGCCAGACCAAATTTAATAGGACAAATACCATTCGACCTAGCTAGACCCCTGCCCAGGAAGGGGTTTCTGGCCGCAATGATATTCTCTTAGATTCGTTCTTGTTGCTACTATGTTTTTTGCCTTGCCATCATAACTCAAACTAAGATCTAATTACCAAGAGACTTTACACACAAATCTTATTTAAAACAAAAAGTATCTTTACGACCATATTCCCGAAGAGGTAGCCAGAGGCACAACCAGGGCACCCACGACTAGCCAAAGACACTAAGTCCCACAATGTGATAGGTGGCAAGCCTATCGACAACCGGGCACATATCCAATCCCGAGCAACGTTTTTTATTAAAATTGGAAAATCCCAATTTTCTTTTTGTTATCCGACCCCTGATTCAAAACCGGGACCTCATGCAGTCAAGTCCAACAACTGAACCGCTAGACCACAGAGGCGATATGTAGAGTTTATTTTCCGTTGATATATTAGTCTGAAATGGTCGTGTTGAAATTTGGTCAATTACCAGATTTCAATAATTTGTTTTGTAACAAAAGGTATCGCATCATATGTTTTACGATATTATAATCGAAGAGCAGCAGAACAGAATATTATCACATAATTTAATGACATTTTATAATGATAAGTTTTAATCACATCTGAGTTATAGCAGTACGACATTGAACTTGACTTCTTGAGGTCCCGGGTTCGATCTCCGGGTCATGTAAAAGAAAATTGAAAATATGTAATTTCATTTTTGTATTTAAAATAACGTTACCCGAAATTGGATAAGTGCCCGGTTGACGAGGAGGCTTGCCACCTATCAGATTGTGGAGCTTAGTGTCTTCGGCTAGTCGTAAGTGCACTGGGTGTGTCTCTGCCTAATTCTTCGAGAATATGAGTTTGAAGATACTTTTAATTCCGTAAATTAATAACTTTTGGAAGTTTTAATCAAAATTTCATTAAAATTTAAATATACGAGTAATGACTTAATTACTAACTAAATCATTTCTACTTTAAACAACATAAATTAACAATATCATTGAATTCTTACACGACAACATTTCGATTGCACCTGCTAATATAAAATTAACAAAGAGTTATTATGTAACTTAAAATTATTTTTAATACAATAGTAACCAAAAGTAGACTTTCATATTCCTTTAAACATCAATAACAAATATGTACCCGCTTATTTCAAAATTTTCATGTAATATATTAACTGTACAGAGACATCGGGAAGTTGCAGATTTTTAATCAATATGAATGGAAACAAGTAGGTACATACTATATTCATCAATGGAAAAAAAATAACATGAGTTAAATTAAAAAAAAAAAGATATTCCGTTTAAATTTCGAATACTTTATTATTCGTTGTCGTTGTGATAAAAATATGTAACATATTAAATTAATAAAAAGTACCATTTTCAAAGTAATTTGTAAAATTTAATGCTTACATTAAAATAGGCGCTAGCTCGTCGTCTAATGTCTATGGGTATAACATAAAATATACGATTACGATCGCCTGATTTAAGGTTCCGATGGGATTGAAAATAATGCCTTCCGATTTAGATAGGAGGGATCGGAATATAATATGGGGCTGCGGGTTCTCGTGGTCATAAGGAAACCCTTTTATAGTTTAAGGGCCCAAGTCGATTTCGCCAGCTAAATTATGACCGGTCCTAGATAGCTTGTACTCGAAGTTTGTAAACATAGAAAAAACTTCCATTATATACAAGATTTATACTTATGTCCTCGATCTTCGGGGCAACTTCTTTGTTATTGCTGTGATGACCCACCACAAAGCCAAATATGTAAAATGTTCTATTGTACAGGGTACAAACAAACACACGTATATCAATCATCATATTATGCCACGTAAAAAGTAAAGGTGAGAATTTTTAGTGTTTATTCTAAAACCTGATCTGAAGCGAAAAATAAAAAAGGTGTGTGTGCGATTTACACAAGATAGAAGTGAAACTTCAGTAAATCGACAAAAGAATGAGATGAATATATATTTTTGTCTTTTACCTGCAAAATGATGAGGTGAATATATTGTATTTGTGTCTTTTATCTGTCGTTTTTCCACTGCACCCGTTTTGAAATCACAACGATTCACTTAAAAAAATGCAAATAATTATAAACATAAGGACTCATATTTTATTAACTAGCCAACCTGGCGAACTGTGTGCCGTGGATTAGGGGTAAAACTATGAATGCAAATTGGGCTATAAATTGTTAATACGTAAACCGGTTTCATTTATGAGTTATTCAGTTTTAGTATCTTTATAGTATGTAATTTTATAGCTCAGAAATTACAAACAAATAGACTTCAGGCCCATGTCAAAAATAGATGGATCATATGAACCACCAGGTGACGTAGATAGGACGATATAAGATCATAAAATAATATGATTCAGCACTATTACGTCACCTGTAAGCTGTCCAACTGAATGCAGGTGATAATGCAGAAGTACAGGTAGAGCGAGTCCATTTTAGCTGTACTTAAACGGTATAAAACTGATGCCGTACAGAATCAAGTGACCAAATTTAAATTTAATTAAAAAAATACCGGATTTCTGGCACACCATTTTGTACGGCACTACACGCTTTCTTATTATTTGTCATAGTTCTATCGACGGTAGCAATGCAACGGTAGCAAAAATAAGTGACCAAAACTAACTCATTCTACCTGCACTTCTGAATTCTCACCTGCACTCAGTTGGACAGCATACAGGTGACGGCATAGTGCTAAATCATATTATTTTATGCTCTTATATTGTCCAATATATGTCACTTGGTGTTCCATTTCCCCGTGTTGTTCCGGGCTCCTTTGTAGAATAGACCATCTGCCTTCCTGTACCAGGCAGCTCGTAAAAGGCGAGCATAGGCTTGCCGTCACTGACACCGTGACATCTGACTAGGTTGCACGGCTCTTGGTCTTGGTTTCAGAGGAGGAAAGGATTTTTCTTATTGTATTTCCCCGTGTTGGTCCGGGCTCCTTTGCAGAAAAGACCATCTGCCTTCCTGCCAGGCATCTCGTAAAAGGCGAGCACAGGCTTATCGCCACTAACAGGTCAGGTGGTAGAGTTTTGCAGCGATTCACCCGGATTGGTACCACCGCCTTACCTATTCCTACCGCCATAACGTCATGACGTGTTCCGATTCGGAGGGTAAGGTAGCCGGAAAACTTACTTTTGCTCGATGTCTAACATCCCAGCCTCTGGTTGGCAACGCACCATTACCACCTTTGGTGTCTCTAGGCGGCGGGAATTTCTTACCATCAGGAAACCCGTCTGCTTGTTTGCCTTCCAATGTCATAAAAAAAAACGAGTTTATGGTCTTTACGAAACTTGGTCCAACACGCAAAGCACTTAAATTCTGGGAGGCTCTTTTACCACAGTTTGTGTTCAAGCTATATGAGCAAGCCACCGCCTTTTTGTTTTAAACCCATTGTTTAGAGGTAAGCTCACACTTGACCGATTTTTGTTCACCTTTGTATCCGGCCTTTTTCTCAATTGGCTCTTGCATAAGTTTAACACCTGAAATGGCGTAAAGGATAGTACAGCAAGCATACATTAATTTAAAAGTTATTTAAATTAAAACCATTTTTTAAAGGTATGCTCACATTTGACTGACTTGTTTACTTTTGTATCCGGTCTTTTTCATAACATACCTAGATTAGATATTAACTAGACTAAAATATGAGTAACATAATATGTACGCCCAAGAACTTAAGGCAAAATAATATTTTATTAATATGTGGATGTATTTGATTAGTATATTATATTGTACTGAAAGAAAAAAAAGTAAAAGTATATTTACGCCCATATCCCCGAAGGGGTGGGCAGAGACACAACCAAGGCACCTACGACTAACCGAAGACACTAAGTCCCACAATGTGATAGGTGGCAAGCCTATCGCCAACCGGGCTCATTTCCAATCCTAAGCATCATGTTTTTTGACATGTATCGCCGTTGTTATTTATATTAAAGGCAGTGTACAAACTACTGATAAGCTGGAGCTTGGTAAACAATCATTCTGCGGCTGCTTGCTGATGCTCATGGTTACAGCCAGATGGTTCCCACGTAGAGTTTTTTAGGATGAAGAGGAGTTTTTTTAATATTTCCATTATATTATATAGGTTGATTATGGCGGAGCACTTTATAGTATTACATTCTTATGAACCTCGTTACTTCTAGTTTTACTTTACCTTGACTAGTATCATTTGTAGTGGTTGTTAAACTCTTTGCCATATCGGTACAATAGCACGTAACAATAAAAATAACACGTCTCATTATAATGTATTTGCAAATAGGTATCGTCGAGAGTATTATTTTATTATTATACATTATGCACTGAAGTATATTCACGCCCATATCCCCGAATAGGTAGGCAGAAGCACAACCAGGGCACCTACGACTAGCCGAAGATACTAAGTCCCATAATGTGATAGGCAAGCATATCGCCAACCGGGCACATATCCAATCCCGATCAACTTTTTTTTTAATTTATTAGAAAATTAGAAAAACCAAATTTTCGTTTTGTTGTCCGGCCCAGGATTTGAACCCGGGATCACATGCAGTCAAGTCTAACACCTGGACCGCTAGACCACAGAGGCGTCTATATATTATGTACTTAGCCAGGGACAAAGCTTCTATTGACATAATATACAGGATATCATCATGACATATGAGCTTTTATGAAAGTTTCTATTAAGTTGAGTGCAGTAATGCTAGCAATATGCTATCAAAAATACACATTTCATGAAAATGGATACACTTGGCAATGCTCAAGTGGCGACTAAATTTAGTCACGTCTTGGAAAAAGAGCTAAAATTTTCTTTCCCTCAACACTCAAGTTCCATTTCCTAGACTTTGCGAGGGCTAAATCTGCGATTAAACCTTTGCTGTCAACTTGACCCAGTTTTTAGTCTGTGGTGCAAGATATAAGTTCTACGAAAACCGGCACGCTATGTACTCGTAAGTAACAAATTCCTAAGTGCTGTACAACTTACAGGTAAGGGTAAAAGTGGGCGAATTAAGAAACGTCGATGGTTAGATGCTGTGAAAGAAGACTAATTAATATGTGCCAGGAGATTAATTATTAGGGCGCTCGCGCTGGAGACCAATCAAAGTGAAGAAGTAATAGAAAGGTGTACTCCGGCTTCCAAATCCAGATGTGAGTATTAATCGGGATAAGTAATAGGATGATGATTGTGGTGCAAGACAAAAGTGACTTAGAAATCTCTCTTTAAAGGTCTGTAGAGAGATACGGTCTTAGAAACGAGATCACTTTATAAATAATTGTATTGAAACTTAAGTATATTGAAAGTGTTACTTGGAACTCCTCAAAAGGAATAGGCCTAATGCTTTTTTCCTAGAAGGTTGCAAAAATGCAATAGCCCTTCCATTAATCTCCGACGGCATATGAGAGTGTTTGTCGTATTG
>NJDD01000956.1:46631-59667 GCA_002245505.1 Calephelis nemesis | reverse complement strand
GCTCGCCTAAAGGTCGGATTGAGTTATATTGAGAGACCGAACCTAAAGCAGCCTAGGGCGATTGAAAAAGAAATTATCCTGAGTCTGGACTATTTTCAAACTATTGTGATACGTAAAACAGTACAAGTGTTTCTTCATTTAAAAATATGAATATTTGGAAGTTTTACCAAGCGCCGACGATGGAAAATATAAAAAAAAATCAAACTATTGTGTTTTATAGAACCACTAGCCAACCCGATGAACGTCGTATCGCTTGACATTAACAGCTACCAGCGGTTTAAAGTATCTTCACGCCCATATCCCCAAAGGAAGGCAGAGGCACAACCAGGGCACCCACGACTAGCCGAAGACATTAAGTCCTACAATGTGATAGGTGGCAAGCCTCTAGCCAATCGGGCACATATTTTATCCTGAGCAACGTTTTTTTTTTTAAATTTGGAAAAACCCGATCTTATTATTATTACCCGATCCGGGATTCGAACCCGGGACCTCATGCAGTCAAGTCCAACAGCTGATCTGCTAAACCACAGAGGCGATCTACCAACGGTTTAAAAGCACAAAATTCTAGTGTGGTTTTTCTTTACCTATTCTGGATAACGTAATGACATTGTCATAGACTGACGTAGCTGAAAGACTTGCACAATAGACCTAACACCCTGGCTGCAGAATAGCATCGCACCTTTAATGTTTATGGTGTCTATACCATACCACAAATAAACTGCCTCGTTGGTCGAGTGGCTAGCGGACACGCCTAACTAAACCGAATCGCTCAGATTTTTTTTCACCGACTACCAATATGACTGTATGTTTTCGTCTGTTTGTTACGTGATTTCTGGGCCAATAAATGCTGTTGAATTTGATGCGATAATCATTTGAAAGAGAGACCGCCTCGTTGGTCGAGTGGCTAGCGTACACGCCTAATTACATCGACCAAACGCGAGGCTAATGTTCGATTCCCGACGGCGGCAGGCATTTGTGTGATGAACATCTAAATGTTTGTATTTCCGGGTCTGGGTGTTTATTAAATTTATTCCAGTATCTATTTAAGTAATTCTTTGTATTAGTGTCGTTGACTAACACCCATAACACAAGCATATAATTTGCTTACTTTGGGGTTAGATTCAATTTATGTAACATGTCCAGGGATATTATTATTATTCGTTTTGATACATTTACAATTAGAATTTCATTAACAAACAATATTCAAATTCTATTCTCAACAGTTAACGGTAAAACATTTTTAAAATAAATAAATAAATATCCCTGGACAAGTTACATAAATTGAACCTAACCCCAAAGAAAGCAAATTATATGTTTGTGTTATGGGTGCGAGTCAACGCGATGCTAATACATACAATTACTTAAATAGATACCAAAATAAATTTAATAAACCTCCAGACCTGGAGATGCAGACATCTAAATGTTCATCACATAAATGTCGGCCACCGTCTGGAATTGAACCCGAGCCTCGCGGTTGATGGAGTTAAATGCGTACGCTAGCCCCTCGACCATCTAGGTAAAAATAAATTAATATATATCTTTGTAGACGAAACTGGGAGAATCCTACAAGTTTGAAATTGGAAAAAGAACATTTTGAAGTTTGAAACTAGCACAGTTGTCTACCAACTTTACGAGGAAACAGCCAAAGCATCCGACAGACACAAGTAAATATTTTTTACTCTCCAAGTAATTTAAGTTGCAACACTTCGATGTGATCGGGACAAACAAGTTCTGCATTCTTTGGAGATAATAAGAAAGTTTTAACAACTTTACAAATAACTTTCTCACCTTGTTTGTATTTAAATATTTTGCACTATATCCCCCGTGTTGGTCCGGGCTCCTTTGTAGAATAGACCATCTGCCTTCCTTTGTCAGGCAGCTCGTAAAAAGCGAGCATAGGCTTGCCGTCACTAACACCGTGACATCTGACTAGGTGGTAGAGTTTCGCAGCGGCTCATCCGGATTGGTACCTATTCCTGCCGCCATAACGTCATGACGTGTTCCGGTTCGGAGGGTCAGGTAGCCGGTTAACTTACTTTTGCTTGAGGCCTAGCATCCCGGCCTCTGGTTGGCAACGCACCATTACCACCTTAGGTGTCTCTAGGCGACGGAAATTTCTTACCATCAGGAAATCCGTCTGCTTGTTTGCCTTCCAATGTTATAAAAAAAAACTAACCATTACATTTTCCTAGAATTACTTGCTTTATAAGATTTTAAATTTAAATCGTCGCGTATTATTAACATGCCGGGCTAATAATACAAAAAGTGCCGTATAGTATATGGACATAGTTAGTGTTGTGTGTCGCGATATAGTGCCCAGAAATGATTGTGACAAGGACGTTCAAAAAAGAAGAGTTAGCAAAGTCATCCAGTCAAAAGTAACAGCTCGCTGCCGCAGTCCCGTCGTGACCACGGCCTATGCAACTAGGCCGAAATATCGAAAAATAAAATAAAAGGAGATCGTGAGTATCCCGTCTATAAAATTAAAAATGTTAAAAATACTTGCTTCATTTTGAAATTAAGATAAAAATTGACCGTTGGTTCGTTGGTCGAGTGTCTGGCGTACATCCCTAACTACACTGATCAATCGTGAGTCTCGGATTCTATTCCCGACGGGGGCAGGCATTTCTGTGACGAATATTTAGATGTCTGCACTTTTGGGTCTAGGTGTTTATTAAATTTATTCTGGTTTGGGAATAAATTTAATTTTTGTAACTTGTCGTTATATTTCCTTTTACTATTTCTATTAACTCAAGAACTAACTCAAGAACGGGTTTACCTATCCAAAACAAATGTTAAGGCTTTGTTTGGACTATTTAATAGATGGTTTATATGAAGTTTGTATAATATACAATATAAGTTTGTATAGTTCTTCATTTATCACACTTTTTGTAACAAATGAATTCAATAAAATATGGCGGATCGTTTTGTTAATGGGTATTTTTCATTCAAATTGAAACTTTTTTTCACATGGGAATTGTGCTGTCATTTCGAAATTTGTTCAGTTGTTTTTTTTTTTTTTTTTGTTTTGCTGCGTTATATCATTCATGATCATATGCGTACAAATTATGAAGACTTATATATATAAGTCATATATGTCCTGTATATTATTATTATACTCTTTGTCGTATACGTAGCGAAGCACGTACCGGGCCGCTAGTATTGTCTAAAATTACTTTAAAAGGTACACCATCTTTTAGTTGCTCATAACAAAAGAACTATTCAATAGAATAACTTCCATAGGGGACCCAATATATTTTGTTCTCGCTATTTGTCACATAATCTACGAAAGATAAAAGTCACAGATGTTCGCTGCTCAGATACTGACAAGGGTCTGAACACGATGGTAAAAGAAAATGATTTATACTGAACGGAAAATGTTTGCGGTAGTCATTTTGTAAGTTCACTTGATATGACAAATTTTATATATTAAAGTTCAAGCTCCTTTTTATATCATTCGACGAATAAATTGAAATGCTGGTTTATGTGTGAGTGTGTGCGTGTGTGTGTTTGTGTGTGTGTGTGTGTGTGTATGTCTGTGTGTAGGTATGGGTGCGTTTATGCAGCAACGAATGCTGGGACAACTTGTCTAGTCTGATCATGGAGCTCGAACATAGAAGATGTATCCCTAAATCTTCAAATACGAAATGGGTTGACCAGTCAACCTATCGAGTTTTTAGAAGTTACATTCGTCACAACTAGATATATTCATATTTCCTGACGACGTAGGCTTGATGGTAAGGACCTGATGATACTTGGCAAATTGGAGGTGGCTGATGAATTGTAGTTTAAAAGTATGATTTCTGGCTTTGTAATCCTTGCAGTTTAATCAAAGCACGTTAAAAAGAGAGATGTTATAATTATAGTGTGAGCGTGTTTGAGTAAAACATTACTTTTGAAGGGATAGATAATTTATTAGGGAATCATTGGATTTTTTTAAATTTTAAAATTATTGTAATTAGTGGTCGCCCATTGTTCGAAGTTCATATTTAAGTTTTTAATCTTTTTGATAAGAATGCCATCTACATTTATCAAGATCTACTACTTTGTTTCCAACCTTTATGAATAATATAGTCTGTGCGCCATCTGTGACCTTTTATCGTTATCATTAATATATTTGTATGTGTGTCAAATGCATAGTATTACTAGTAATATTTTAAGCTATTGCATAGCTTGTATCGCGGGCCTTGAGCCTGAGACCGAATCCCGAATTCCGTAACGAGAACAATCTACCAACCACTCCGACCGTTACAGCACTAATACTTTTTAGTTTTGCCATCTATCGATGAACAGCTGAATGAACAGCAGATGAACTTTTAATGACTTTTTGATCACACTTGTCTCTTTAGTTCAGCATCTCGCCTCTAGGTAGCATTGTTTGTTCGGCGTTACTGCGCCTGTAAAATCCTCATCTTCGCCCTGCAATCTGGTGACTCATGCCTGCTTATGCAATAACTTGCCGCTGCAGTCTCCGAGTGCCACACGTTTTTTTTTATTTTTTTTATTTATTGCACTTTACAAGAATTATTTTTGAATAAAATTAGCGTTATGCACTTCTCCTACACATAAACTATAAGTGTGCCAAACTTTATACATCTCCGTCTTCGCAATTTTCGTAAAAAGGAGTACCAAGTTTTAGATTTACGTATTAATTATATGATTATTACTGCTGGTTTTGATGTGAGGCTGTTAAAGAGCACCTACATACACTATGGAGTAACACCCCTTTCCTGCTAGGTAGTTGTTACCCCGTGTTGTACCCCGTGTACCCCGTTGTACCCCGTGTTTGAAGCCCATCCGCGCAAAGGCTTACTGTCACTAACACCGTGTCTAGGTGATAGAGTTTCGCAGCGACTCACCCGGATTGGTACCACCGCCTTACTTATTCCTGCCGCCATAACGTCATGACGTGTTCGGCTTCAGAGGGTAAGGTAGCCGGTGACTACGGTTCGGAGGGTCTTACTTTTGCTCAAGGCCTAACATCCCGGCCTCAGGTTGGCAACGCACCGTTACCGCCTTTGGTGTCTCTAGGCGGCGGAAATTTCTTGCCACCAGGAAATCCGTCTGCTTGTTTGCCTCCCAATATCATAAAAAAGGTGTCTATTTTTAAACAGGAAACCTGAACCAGAGGGAACAAACAGCACTAAATAAATCAAGACTGAAGAATCGTAAATTGCTTGTACTTTTTATTCCATTAGCTACAACAAGATGTATTACCGAAATTCCTCGCTGGAAAGTCCTCGACGCTGAAGAACGTAGCGCTTTACTTTGTGATTTTTTACAGCAGCCATTACAAAAGCCAGCATTAGTTCACAAACTTGTAGAACATGTTGAAACTCCTTGTAATATTTAAACTATTCGTCAACTCGTAACATGTTAATTTAAATATTCCCCGTGTTGGTTCGGGCTCATTTGCAGAATAGACCATCTGTCTTCCTGCCAGCTCGTAAAAGGCGAACATGTGCTTCGTCACTAACACCGTGACATTTGACTAAGTGGTAGAGTTTTGCATCGACTCACGCGGATTGGTACCACCGCCTTATCTATTCCTGCCGCCTTAACGTCATGACGTGTTCCGGTTTGGAGGCTAAGGTAGCCAGTAAACTTACATTTGCTCCAGGCCTAACATCCGGGATATTAGGTTAGGCTCAGGTTGGCAACGCACCATTACCACCTTTGGTGTCTCTAGGCGGCGTGAATTTCTTACCATCAGGAAATCCATCAGCTTGTGTGCCTTCCAATTTTATAAAAAAATATTTAAATTTTTGTTATGAAATAGTTATGATCTTCTTATATATAAAATTTTCGTGCCACAATGTTAGTTACCATACTCCTCCGAAACGGCTAGACCGATTCTCATGAAATTTTATAAGCTTATTGAATAGGTTTGAGAATCGACCACCATCTATTTGTCATACCCCTAAGTGACGAGGGTGACAGACCCAAATTTTTTTAAATAAAATAACATTAAAAATATAGCAGAACAACCTCTGCCGGGTCAGCTAGTTCTTATTTATCTTCACGATAATGATCCCAAAGTTTGAGTTACAATTAGGACATCTATAATTAGCACAAGGTACTTTTTAGTACCACAATATAATTATTAAACCTGTCGTCATTTTGAATCGCTGTTAATCCCTGGCAACCTTATTTAATTAAAAAACCAAATGTTAAAAAGAAGTCAATGTAACTAAAGAAGTTAACAATGTGTTACCAGTTGGAGCCGGAACATTAAAACTTTATGTACGTTTTGCTAGCCATTTTTCTATTTAAGTATGTTTTTACCCAGATCACAATAATGGCAAAAATAAGTAATATGACACAACAAGTTAATAACAATCCAATCGAAATAAAAACTATATTACTAAGACTGATTGCACTAGAAATGATTCAGCAAAACAAATTATAAGATTACTAACTTAGCTTGCGACTACGTCAACGGAGAATATATTTCCATTAAAGCTATCACCACCGTTTGATATCAGGTATTTTATTTGTATTTAAAACTAGCTGTCCCGCCGAACTTCGTACCGCCCGTTCAGTTTGTATGGGAAAAATTACAATGTTATTACGTTTCCGAACAAATGATGCTCGAATTTAGTTAAGTAACTACGTTTCCGAACAAACGATGCTCGAATTTAGTTAAGTAACTACGTTTCCGAACAAACGATGCTCTTTTAATTCAATATAGTCTATGGCTGTGAATGACATTGACATTCGTTACGCGCGTTTTTTAAAATATGCAAAATTAAATGAAATTTTTTCCAAATTTTCGAGAGATTTTCTTAATATTTTTTTCCGTAAGAACCTTCTCCTAATAATAACAAATACAACAAAAAAGAATGAATGAAATCGGTCCAGCCATTCACGCGTGATGCTGTGACCAAGGAAAACGGGTTTTATTTTTATATATATATATATAAGATTTCATCAATATCATTCTAGCGGATTAGGAGAGAAATAATAGCAGAAAAACAGATAGAATTTGTTTTTTAATATTAGTATAAAATTATTAGTTCTACTAGTAGGCGATGGGATTGGTAGTGACTACTTATGACGTTCCTAAGAAACAACCCCTGATATAAAATAATATAAAGGTTTATATGTTTATAATTACCTATGTTACGTTTGCATACCAAATGTATTTGGTTTTTGGATTTATCTTAACCTTAGTAGTAGTAGCAGTAGTAGTATCTTCACGCCCATATCCCCGAAGCAGTAGGCAGAGGCACAACCAGGGCACCCACGACTAGCCGAAGACACTAAGTCCCACAATGTGATAGGTGGCAAGCCTATCGCCAACCGAGCACATTTTCAATCCTGATCAACATTTTTTTAAATAAGAAAATTGAAAAAACCCAATTTTCCTTTTGTTGCCCGACCCGGGATTCGAACCCGGGACCTCATGCAGACAAGTCCAACACCGCTAGACCACGGAGGCAACAACAAAACCTTAATCTTGAACAACAAAATAACTATTAAAGCACTAGCTGTCCCGGCAAACTTCGTTCCACCCGCTCCGTTTGTATGGGAAAATTTTAAATGTTGGTTTTCCTAGATTTCTCGCAGTTTTTCCTTATTTCTTACCTTTCAGGGAAGGTTCCCTGGACTATCACAAATAATTCAAAACCAAAAGGAGCTAAATCGGTCCAGCCGTTCTCGAGTTTTAGCGAGGCTAACGAACAGCAATTAATTTTTATATTTTCATTAAAATTAGAAAGATATTAGAAAAATCAAAATAACGTGAAACGAAGATTGCCGGGAAGGCTAGTATAATAAATGACTTCTCCAATTATAAATCGTTTTAACTTTTCATTCCAGTAGCTGCAACAAGATCTACTGCATTCTCGTTTTTAAGTCCCCGACTATGCGAAAAATGTTGCCAAATAAAGCGACAATTAAGAATTAGCTTGCGTCAGTTCACAATCTTGTAGAACATTTATCTAAAGCTTTTTTTACAATCCCAGTGTATTTTTTTACTTTTTTTTTAAACAAAACTTCTGTTATAATCCTTAACTGTGTGCCAAAAGTCTTTTGTCTGTTTAGGAAGGCAAACAAACAAACGGGTTTCCTGGTTGGTAAGAATCAACAAAATATATTATTAGAGTTGTAAAATTTGTAAATTATTGTATTTTGTAAAAGTGAAATTAAAAAAGAAGCCCACCGATTCTTAAGCCTGGTTCTTCTTAGTGTGTGGCCGCGTCCCGATCCGGTGGTAGATTATAAAATTATTTAGATGAGTCACATTCAACCTTTTGTTTGGTATTTTATGTTAGCCAAAGATTTTGTTATTCTTATTCTTACTTATTTCAGAGAAAATACTCTCCCATTGTTTCTATTAAATCTGAGTTATTTCATAAAATTGAAAATATGGAATGTAATATGTTCCTTTAGAAATCCCTTAAAAAAAAGGTAGAGTTTATATAATCGACTCCTTTGTTTTCATAAAATATGAATCGATTTCGCCGTTATTTTTGAATATGTATTTTTTCATTTAAAGGAGCATAACTTAGAATACGATAAGTCTGGATCTGATGATAGAATTCCGGGAAATTGAAGAATCTATTAAAATTTTTGTGTACGTAGATGATTTACTTATTGAAAACAAAGTTGGTTCCTTTCAGTTTCATTATTTATATAGTTCAATTTAATAAATCTAGTACAAGTAGTAGTTGTACAAGTAGTTGGACAAGTACTTTGACATTTTATTATGGAATATAAACATATTTATTTCTTTGCCAGTAGTTCTTAAAATAAAAGACTGTTACTATTTTTTTATTTTATTTGCCAATAAATATACAACACAAAAATGATAACATACTAATACGTATATGGATTGTACTATTGCACATTACTACATTCAATGGTAGGTTCGATTTCGTCTGAAGTTTAGTAACTGGTGTAATTTCTATCGGTTCCACCTAAATTAAACAAAAAATATTCATTTTACCCATTTTTTACTAAATATATATAATATACATAAAAATGCATCCCAATTTCCCTAGGTCCCCATTTCCCTAGGTCCCCATTTCCCATTTTGGAGAAGGCTTAGGGGAATGAACATTTAAGAAAAGTCTTATGCAAGCAAAGTAAGCAGAAAAAAATAATGTGTTTTTGTTCTTATCTGCTTTTCGGTCTTGTGGTGTTGGACAGAACACACTTATAGATTAGACTTAACACCCCAGCCACGGGACAGCAACTCACTTGTCATGTCGATGGAGCTTACAGGATACGGCTAAGTTTCTTCCCTTCAGGAGTGTCGTGTCTTTGTCAAATGTGTTATTATAAAAATATTATAGTTATGCTTAAGTTATTCTATTGAAATCAGTCATAAAAAAACGCACATATTTAAAATTTTTGTAAAATTAGAAAACATTTAATTAATCTTATTCTATAAAAAAAGCGAGCAACACGTGCCGGAGCACCATCTTACCTATTTTAGCCAACATAGCAACAGCGTTCTTCACTGTCATATTCCGTGTCAAGAAGGCAAAAAAGCGGGTAAATTTAAAATCACCTTTATGTTGGCTACTTACCTTTGCCTTCTTTGGTATCTACCGGTTTCTTATAATCGTAATATAATTTGGTAGGAACGAAGTTCCTTCGACTAATGTAGAATCGACACAATTCATGAGTGTATACCATGCATTGGCGGGTTGGAGCGGCAATAGAGAGAGAAGGGATGAGAGATTATACAATACTTGCTTGTATATACGACTGTCGCGCCTGTGCGTACGTCGCATTTAACGGTTTTATTTCACGGACTTTTTCTTACGGTTTTACTATCACAGTTTTTTTCAGTTCGGTCTCATAGCAAATGTTGCGCCTGCGCACGTCTCATTTAGTAAACATAGCAGGGTTATTCAAATAATCACCTACCTGTATGAAATATTGCTTAATCGCCACGTTGGGAATTTCGACGGCCTGATCACTTTGACTTTAGGGATTGGACGTGCACTAAAAAATTATTTAAAATGAGGATTATTGATAACAAGTACAATAGATATGTTTATTAATATTAAAAAAACTAGAAATCCAAAACACGCCTTTCATCTAACAGCTGATTATTCTATTAAAATTGATGTTTTGAATGCAAAATATCGAGACACTAGCCGAGCAATTGGGCGAGCAACGTGTCCTAACTAAATTAAGATATTTCACTCACCTTATTGGAAAAAGAATGGTAGAGGAAATGATATATTTTTCTTCAATTTCTTGGCGAACAACATTTTCTTAGATCCGATATTTCGTAATCTTAGACGAAGAAAAATATTTTAAAATTAGGACCTATTCTCATAGGGGTTATAACAAAGATGCGTTTACGCAGATGTTTTAATATAAGTCAGAGATATTTTATAATATTTTCTAATATACCAATAACGTTTCAATAGATGTTTCACTTCTTCTTTTATTAGTTTGTAACAAAATGTGCTACATGAAGCTCATTTGTTACTTTATAGGTATGTTAGATTAGTTCAAGAATCTTTTTTGTCATGCCCTAATGTGGAGCAAAGCCAAATTTGGTCTCAAAAGGTAGTATGATGATAATGATAGTATAAAAAATATTCAGGCTTTACACAGTTGACTAACATTTCAACAGATAACATTATTTACAATCAACTGAAAAAACATTTACTATATTTAAAAGCGATCAAACGTCATTATTTTTGTATTACATAATATAAGTATAAATTTTAAATAAACACAGTGCAAACGCAAGTAAACTACCTATAGTTGAAGTAACCAAATATACATGAGCCAACATTCTAAACAAATTTTAAACATAATCTACCAGCAAAAAACGTGAAAACTAATGTACGAAATTATGGTGTACTGCTGCTGGTAGGTAACTTAAAATATAGGTACACAAAAGTAATCTTGACAAATCTATCCTAGGTAAAGCATCTATATTACAATACTTAGGATTTACTATATATTTGTAACAAGTAGTTACATTATACGAATATGTTACGTGTGCCTGGTAAAATACTGGGGCTACAAAAACTAACGTGTGAATAGGGCCTTACAAAGTACTGAAGCTGCTCAAGCTACTTACTTGTTTACACCATAGAAAGGTTTCCCGCTTCTTGGACTTATATAAGATTTGCTCTGACCAAATTTTCCAAACTTTCTCTTTCTGTAATAAATGTTTTCAATATTGAGGTATTATGTTGACATAGGTATTATATTTTTCGAGATATTATCTTAAAGGACAGCAAAAAGTGAGAGCAGCCAAGGCTTGAAGACGTCAAATCTATTAGATGTGCATATTTTACCTGTGACCGGGATGTTATATCTAATACTAGCGGACGGCCCCGGCTTCGCACGGTTATAAAATATACATATAAATCTTCCTCTTCAATTACTTTATCTATTAAAAAACCACATCAAAATTCGTTGGGTAGTTTTAAAGATTTAAGCATATAAAGGGACAGAGGAAGCATTTTTGTTTTATACTATGTAGCGGTGCAAGTCTATTTAGTATACAATAACATGGCCAGTAGTCAAACTGGATATGACACTCGTCATTACGGGGAATGTGAATATGTAGGTTACTCCTACACAGGTAAGTTTCGTTGGAGCAAACTTTTGTCTCTGGTACTTTTGGTAAGGACCCATTTAACCTCTAACGAGCGCTGAAGCAGACATCCCGACCTCTGGCTGGCAGCACACCATTACCACCTTTGTTGTCTCTAGGCGGCGGGAATTTCTTACCATCAGGAAATCGGTCTGCTTGTTTGCCTTCCAATGTTAAAAAAAATGTATGTTATATAGGCGTTAACACTATCAATAACAAAAGTAAAAAATATCTTCTCGCATATATCCCTGTAGCGGTAGGCAGAGGCACAACCAGGACCCCCACGACTAGCCAAAGACAAAGAGTCCCACAATGTGATAGGTGGCAAGGGTGGTGTCAAGAGTTTCCGAAACCGGCGTGTTTGTATGAAAAGGATAATTAATGTAAAGTAAGCCAGACAGGTTTGTCAGGATCGTGAGGTCTGGCACTCAATACTCTCTGCCTACCCCGTAAGGGATTTGGCGTGAAGATATATATGTATGTAAAAATAACTCAGTAATCCAATTTTATATAATTTTCCACTAGTAGTTCTGTTAGTAAGTAGGTATCTACACGCCCATGTCCCCTGACATGAAGGCAAGACTACAAATATTCACTATTGGATGATGAAACATAGTAGCACAATGTGATAGTTGACGAACTCAGCAGTTATCTTGCTTGTCTTGAATTTTTTTTTTTTTATGTTATAGGAAGGCAAACAAGCAGACGGATTTCCTGACGGTAAGAAAATCACGCCGCCTAGAGACACCAAAGATGGTAATGGTGCGTTGCCAACCTGAGGTCAGGATGTTAGACCTCGAGCAACGGTAAGCTTACCGGCTACCTTACCCTCCGGACCGGAACACGTCATGACGTTATGGCGGCAGGAATAGGTAAGGCGGTGGTACCAAACCGGGCGAGTCGCTGCGAAACTCTACCACCTAGTCAGATGTCACGGTGTTAGTGATGATAAGCCTATGCTCGCCTATAACGAGCTGCCTGGCCAGAAAGGCAGACGGTCTATTCTGCAAAGGAGCCCGGACCAACACGGGGGGAAAAAATGAGTTTGATCGCCTCGGTCGAGAGGTTAGCGTACATGCATTTTCAACCGATCAACCACGAGTCTCGCAATTGATACTTACGGGGGCAAACATTTGTGTGATGAACATCGATGTCTTTATTCCTTGGTGCTTATTCAATTTGTATTATATAGTATAATTTATGCATTACTTTAAGTATAGTATCGTCATTATAGTTTGGTCACTTTAGAGTTAGATCGACAATTTGTGGACTATGTCCAGGGATATTTATAAAATTAATCTTTCGAAGAAGTACGCAGAGGAATAACCAAAGAACTCACGAATAGCCTATAGTAAAGTCTTAAAATATGATAGCTAGCATCACCCACCAGGTACCAGACACATATTCAATCCAATCAGTTTAATTTTAAAATAGAAAAACAATTTTTTTTTTAGATCG
>NJDD01000956.1:3722-14033 GCA_002245505.1 Calephelis nemesis | reverse complement strand
TCCAACGTCAGTGCTCGTTATTTTCATGTTCCAATTTAGATCATAGCTTCAGATTCGCAAAGCGTTGTCTCCAGGCAAAATATATATCTTATCGTCAGAAAATCTGCCAATATGTTTCTTTTACCGAAAAAAAAACCAAGTATTTTTTAATGTCTGCTTAAAAATTGTAAAAATAAATCCTAAGTACAGGAAAAGTGCTAAAATAATATATTTTAAACTGTGCGTGATGTATGAATTAGTGTAATGCTTAAAAAATAAACTGCATTTACGATTAGAAACTAATATTTTCTTGTAAGGAGTACAACTGCTTGTTTTATTCAAATGTGATTTACTTACAAAAAATTATTATCGACGTTTTAAAATTTTTGATTTCAATCATTTATTCGTGCTTCAACATCCTTACAAATATTTAAAGAAATAAAAAAAAACAGACAGGGATAGAACCGGTAACTTTAAAAACCATAGCCGTATCGTCATCGACGACATACGAAGTGCAAGGTTCGATCCGTATCTAAAATAATTATTTTCATGAGTGTTTTAGGGGAAATGACAAAATAATTCATTTCATCTAATAAACAGATGGATTAAGGTTGTTTCATATACGGTTCTTCGACTTCCATAACTTCGAGTATAACCTAAGCCAGCGATTTGGATGCAGAAATGGGATTATATTGAGTAACAGGATCTCGAAGTGTATCGGGGTAGTTGATACACGTGGAAATTAGATATGTAGGTTTGATTTGGGTTTGGTTTCAATTTTCGAACTCTTCAGATTTTTGTGCTATAAGTCTTCACAGTAGTATATCATAAAAAAAGTGGACAAGTGGGCGGTTGTCCCGAAATAAAATACAACCATTGCTTTAAGATACAATAGATGCTACCGTCACTAACACCGTGATATCTGATTACGTGGTAGAGTTCTGTAGCAACTCGCCCGGACCTTACCTATTCCTGTCGCCATAACGTCAGCGCTTGCCGTTGACGTGTTCCTGTTCCGAGGGTGGGTAGCTGGTAAACTTAATTTTGCTAGAGGCCTAACATCCCGGCTTCAGGTTGGCAACGCACCTTACCATCTTTGTTGTCTCTTGGCAGCGTAAGTTTCTTACCATCAGAAAATCCGTCTATTTGTTTGCCTTCATGAAAAAACGATACACCTGCGTTACTACTGCTGCGTTACGTTATCTAGCAGTGTTTGCAAAGCTACCTTTACCATGTTTAAGGCTTCCTTGAAGGACCTGTATATATCAGTATTAGCTAGAATTTTAATCACAATTATCCTGACCAAAACAAAAACAAAAAATCGAAGTATAATAACATAATAAATAACATTCAACAGTTGAAACGCAATCGATTGTTATAAAAATATTGCTTTCTGCCAAATAAAATTAAAACAAGTAAACATACGATTACGCTAATTACGTAATACAAATTAACAATAATTAAACAAATATCAAGCAATTTTTGCCATCGTTCTGCTATTTTAATTACTTAACCCTGCAGAAAACACACGAAGGTAACAAATACCCGCAAATTCATTAAAAGGATTAAAATCTGGCAAATTCTTATAAAGACCGCGGTAATTCTTGCCAGATTCCCGGTATTTTTCCTTAAACAAAGCACCGAGCCGCCCATATACCCCTATTTAGTGGGAAAATTTTAACCCCTACTTAATTATTCCGGTCTTATTCGCGCCAAACACCAAATGAAGCCGTATTTGGTTGCTTTCTTTTTGTAACTTAATTAGTGTAGTGTTTTGTTTTTTGTTGGAGGATTTAGTTATACGTACAAAAAAGTTTTGGGCAAGGGGTTAGCGGACATACCACACCTCATGCATGCCACAAGGCCAGAGTTCGATTCCTGGCAGTATTTCTAAGTCTGGATGCTTTTGAAATTGAAATAAGTGTCAGACGCTGCCCATGGCTTTGCCAAAGTTAAGATTTTTATGTGGCTTATAAACACCATAGATGTCATAGGTGTATCGCTGTCCTGCTGCTAGGATTTTAGGCCTACTTTGCAAGTCTACCTGCTACCAAACAGTCATAATGGCGACAGGAATAGGTAAGGGTGTTAATCCCATCCCAGGCAAGTTTGTGCAATCTATCTCTCTTCACGTTGGTACCGTTTAACCTATTCTCGCCTTTTAAAAGCAACCTGACTGGGAGGCAGATTGTCTTTTCTACACAGCGGACCTAAACAGTAAAGAGGAAGTGAAAAGAAAATTATTGAATGTGTCTGCTAAAAATATGTTACAAAATTATTTAAGCACTAGCTGTCCCGGCGAACTTCATTTCACCCGTTCAGTATGAGAAATAATAAAGTATTATTTTTCCCATCTTCCCTGCAACTTTCCCGGTTTTTCTTTTCGTAAGAACCTTCTCCTGATCATAAGTAATACAGTAATAAAAAAGTTAGCTAAATCGGTCCAGTCGTTCGGAAGTTATGCGCTTACCAACACATTTAGCGATTCATTTTTATATTATAGATTTCAATACATTCTACCACATTGTGGTGTTAAAATCCTATTAATATTAAAAATGCGAAAGTTTGTATGTATGGATGTATGGATGTTTGTTACTCTTTCACGCAAAAACTACAAAGCCGATTACGATGAAATTTGGTATGTAGGTAGCTGAAGACCCAGAATAACATATAGGCTACTTTTTATCCAGGAGTTAACGCGGGATTGGGACTTACGCGGGTGAAACCGCGGGCGCAGCAAGTATGTCAATATTTAACAAAAAAGTAATTGTTTAACTAGATTTATTTACAAGAGGAGGCAAACGAACATGCTAGATACCTGATGGAAAATGATCACCGCTGTCCACGGACATCTGCAACAGCAGCGGGGCTATTCCGTATCTTTTTAGTGATGATCACTGAGTGAAGTTTACATCAAAAAGCTTTTTTTTTATAATATTGGAAGGCAAACAAGCAGACGGATTTCCTGATGGTAAGAAATTCACGTCGCCTAGAGACACCAAAGGTGGTAATGGTGCGTTGCCAACCTGAGGTCGGAATGTAAAGCATCGAGCAAAAGTCAGTTTACCAGCTACCTTACCCTCCAACCGGAACACGTCTACAGCAGGCATTGACGGTATGGCGGCAGGAATAGGTAAGGCGGTGGTACCAATCCGGGCGAGTCGCTGCGAGACTCTACCACCTAGTAAGATGTCACGGTGTTAGTGACGGTGAGTCTATGCTCGCCTTTTACGAGCCTGTAAAACGCCTGTCAAATTACGTGTTTTATACATGTATACTAAATCAGCCCCAGGGACTATTACAGTTTAATTATTTATTGCAAACAATTTTAAAATATAAATAAATTTAACCCTATCTATCGTACGCCAAGAAAATAAGTAAGTAAGTCTTGTATGGTCCATGTGAATAGATATTTTTATTCTGACTGATTCATAAACTATCATCGTTCCCAACTAAAGTTGTCCCAACTTTAGTCAGTCAGGAGAAGAGACAACAAAATAAACATAAATAATTAAACCCTGAATTTGCTAAAGCAATTAACTAGCGGTTAAGATAAAAACTTATATGAAAAGAAAACAATTAGTTGACAACCTGTTACGTTTTGAAGCTGGTTAAAAAGTAAAAACATAATGTCGCGAATTTAATTTATGTAATAGCCTCTATAGTCTAGCGGTCCAACTATCGGACTTGACTTCATGACGACCCGTTTTCGATTCCCGGGTTGGACAAAAAAAGAAAATGTGATTTTTCATTTTTTCTAACGAAAAAGGATGTTGCCCGAGATTAGATTTGTACTGGCTGTGGGACTTATTGTCTTCAGCTAGTCGCCCTGGTTGTGCCTCTGCCTACATCTTCGTGAATGTTGACGTGAGGATACTTACTTACTTGATATAAGTATGAATTATCCGTTAATACGTAAATCGTGTTACAAAAAAATCGTATTTATAACCCGTTTCAGAAAAATATTTCTCACAAAGAAATAAAGTACCAAAAACGAACATGAAAGGAAATGTGGGTGTGGAAAATTTATGACCAAATTGTAAGTACGAAAGCCTCTAGGAATAAATATTGCTCGAAATTATTTTCAGCTTATCCCTATGCTAATTTTGCGTCATATCTTTGCGTCATATCTCCGCGTCATGCAGTGCTTGACGCAAAAGGCTTTCATTTTTTATGTTATTGAAAGGCAAATAAACAGACGGATTTCCTGATGGTAAAAATTCACGACGCCTAGAGACACCAAAGGTGGTAATGGTGCGATGCCAACCTGAAGCCGGGATGTTAGGCCTCGAGCAAAAGTAAGTTTACCGGCTACCTTATCCTCCGAACCGGAACACGTTGTACACGGAAATAGGTATTAGGCGGTGGTATCAATCCGGGCATGTCGCTGCGAGACTTTGACACGCAAAGGAGCCCGGACCAGCACGGGATTAATGCTTTTTTTTATTTCATGCTTTAAAACTCAACTAAAATAGTTGATAGGAGGATGCAAGGGACGTCCGATGGAACATTGTGGGACGCTCAAGGCGGTTTCAGGTCTGGAAGAGGATGTACGGATCAAGTGTTTTCGCTCCGCAACATTGTAGAGAAGCATCGGGCTGTGGGTCAGAGGGTTTTCTGCGGTTTTGTGGATCTCGAAAAAGCGTTTGATAGGGTTATACGTAAGGAACTTTGCCAGATTATGAAATAGTCGGGTCCCTGCTGCGTGCGGTGTAGTCAAGGTATTAAGACTGTAAAGTATGCGTGCGGGTGGATGACAACATAACGCCATGGTTTGATGTTAATATTGGCATCAAGCAGAGTTGTGTGTTGTCTGCACGCTTGTTTATCTTGTATTTGGACAAATGTCTGCAAAGGTTACGATCATTGAATGTGGGAATGCGTATGGATGACTTAGCCAGATTAGAGCTTTAGCCAGAACGGATGTAAGAGTTTTCGGTCGAAATGAGAGCACTACGGAAAATCTGGAAAATCTGTTCAGTAACGCTGGCTGACCGCATTCGTAACAGTGAGATCCGAGAAAGAGTGGGGTTAAAAGAAAGTTGATGTTAAAATTGAAATCTTTATCTGTAGATAGGTTGTTAGTATTAACCGTAAATGTGACACAGTAACAATACGATAGTAGATGCTATGAAGCAATTTGTCCTGCTTGGAATCCACTACCTAACCTCAAAGAGTATATAAATAGTACGTAATGAGAGGTGGGACTTCCATAGATACATAGCAAAACCCGAATTTTTCTATGAAGTTTACTTGAAAAGGTATAACCCGTATAATTTTGAAAGTAAGTGTAAAGGCATTCAGATATAAGGCAACTAGTGTCATATGATTTGGGCGAATAAAAAACATAACAAACTATTTCTTTTATTTTTTTATATGAAAGTTACGGCAAACTGTCTAATCTATTCATTCTTAGGTCTGGAGGGTTGAGTAGCCGGTAGACTTGCACATTAACCCTAACACCCCGATCTCAAGACTGCGACGTAACTATGATATCTATGGTGTCTATGCGCCTCAACTTTCTGTTGTCATCAGGACCATCGTTCACTATCTTTTGCCATAGAAGAAAAGTTTTGTAGGATTAAATGTTCTGTAACTTATGGCAAAAAATAAAATCCCAATAGCCCTTTGTATTTTTGAGCACATTGAAAATAGTACTGTATAGTACCTAGTTTGCGTGTTTCCTTTTTCTACCTTAGTGCTCGCCATTGTCATATTCCTTGCTGATCAGTAGGGCAACCCTTAGACTAGTCCCGATAGGGATTCCTTTCGTATACCTCTCAACATAAAGAGAGTGTCATGTTCCGGTCCTGAGAGTTGGCCTAATGCCTCGGCCCTAAGATAGCGGCGCACCTATAACATCTATGGCATCTATAGTCAACAGATATTTCTTCCTATTAGGACACACGAATTTTGTTCACTATCGTAACACATAAAAAATACTTGGCATAAAAAAATAGGTAGTGATGCCAGGGATAACATCTAGGTTTGGTGTCTTCAGGTAAAGGTTTTCTCTTGTCATTAGAAGAACTCCCTGCTTCTTCACTACCCTATTACATAAAGAAGAAAACCTTATTAACAAGACGTGGTACTATTATTAAAATGTATAATTTAATTTAGTAATCCGTTAACAATTTACGAAGTACTACATAATTATTTCATCCAATAAACCATTACACTTCAACATCCTGGCGTAGTTTGGTAGGATAATAATTTCCGAAACCAAATTAAGTCATGCTATAGTTTCACCGATTCAGCATCATTATAGATCCTGGATATAGATCCTGACATGTGTTTACGGCGCGTTATTATCCATCCCGTTGATTAAGCAAATCTGAATTGTCAAGTCAGGGTAATAACATTGTGTATGGTCCCTTTGTGAGCGGTTTGATTAACGTGCATTTTTATTTTTTTACAGATTAAAAAACAGATTAAGAGTAGGCAACCCGTCTAATGGCTTAAGATGACCGGTAGCTCCCAATTTGATTGTAGTGCATTTTTGTTTTCAACATAATAAGATAGCATACAGCAGATGGCATATCTGATAGGTTGAGACAGGCGGTAAATCTAATCTCAAGCACGGAGCATGATAATGAAGATCAATAACATTATTATAGCAAGAATAAGTTAATTGAAAATTTGTTTAATTAATTTGAACTATATTTTTCTGTCTCTAAGAGGACTTTACGTTAAATTGAAAATGAGAGAACAGTGCTAAAAACTGAAGAAACAATATATTTCCTTGATATTTTTATGGGTGTGTTTTATAATATGTATACGGGAATAGACCTTCCTTTTGCAAACGACTTGTTTATACGTTATAATTCAACATCTCCAAGGGTTACTATTTTTTGTTACGTATTTTAAATAACAACATGAAAAAATAACATTTTTAATTACTTATACGGCTTACTCACGATCTCTTTTTATTTCATTTGTCGATATTTCGTCCACGTTACATAGGCAGTCACGACGGGACTGCGGCAGCTAACTGTAACTTTCGACAGTAAGAAGAATTAGACGAAGAGTTGACAGTAAATCCTCCTGTCAAAAGCTACTCGTACAGCTCGCTGTCGCAGACCCGTTGGGACCACGGCCTACGCAACTAGACCGAAATATCGACAAATAAAGTAAAAAGAGACCGTGAGTATCCCGTATAAATAATCAAAAATATTAATAATACGCGACGACTTAAGCTTAAAATCATAGGCATGAAAATTGTTGATTAGTCTCAAATACTAGGCGTACAAAATTATTAGAAACAAAAAAAGTGCCATGTTAGATGTTTAACATCACAGGTACACTTCATTATTTTCGTTTATAATCCGAATTTTCTTAGTTTTTATATAATGTCAATTATTACTTTTTTATTTAATGTTTAAGAAATGTGTATTGGATTCTTAAGTTTTCAATTTTGTTTCTTTTTTAATATGCATAAGCGTAGCGTATTAGAACTTGACGCCAGCACTATCGCCATACGATTACTGGAATATTAACATGAGCTCGTAAAGCAATATGGGGTATCGTGATGGATATTGTGTTATTAAGTACTAATGTACTAAACAAATTTTAACATACTGCACCTAATATAGGTAGAAAGCCATGAAATTTAGTGTTCAGTATAAATACAAGTACATACTACAAATTTAATATAATTTAATTTAATTCACACTAGAAACATTTTTATTGTTGTATGTAGCTAAAATATGCATATTTACGACCATATCCTGAAACACGCCGAGTCAGTGTCGCATGATAACTTAGACACCAAAGATGTTCTATTAACGTGACAACCTAACATTTAGATATAAAATAAAAAAAACAAATGATTTATGTACATACATCTATCGCCTCTGTGGTCTAGCGGTCCAGGTGTTGGAATTCACTAAATGAGGTCCCGGTTCGATTCTTATGTCAAGCAACAAAAAGAAAATATGGTTTTCCCAATATTCTAAAAAAAAAATTTTCTCGGGATTGGATATGCACCCGGTTGGCGATAGACTTGCCACGTATCATATTTTGGGACTTAGTATCTTCGATTAGCTGTGCCTCTGCCTACCCCTTTAGGGATGTTGGCTTTAGGATACTTATTTTTTTTTTACTTGTATATATCTTGAAGTACCAAGAAACAAGTACAAATGCCTTTACCATTCAATACAATTTCAATACATAGGTATTATTTATAAACCAAGCTCATAATATTGCGACCATTGTGGAAAATCAAAGTTGTCCAAATTTTCGTAGATGAAAACTCAAGTCCTATTGATTATTTTAAGCGTAAAGATGACTATAAGTACAGTACTACTATTTAAAGTATGCGCTACGGCTTTACACTTTTACACTATATACTTTCATTTTTAAATTGGCTGACTTTATCTAAATTTTAGCAAAATAAATAATTATGTAATAAAGTTTGACGAATATAGCCGAAGCGCATAATTTAATATACTACTGCAAGTTGTTTGCACATGAGAATTGTATACTTTCCGCGTTAGTACTTAAAAAATACTCGATAATTGTTTGATTTTCGCTGTCTTGTATATCAGCGACGGAATAAATTATTATATTTGAGGTGATCAAGATAAGTAAAAGTCGTCTAATAAGAGATCGTGCGAAAATCAAAGTGATACAGTTTAGTGACTTGGTTTTGTCGATTGAGTTCATTAATAATATAAGTGTCAGTGTATATATAAACTAATATTAAATAAATAAATATTATAATAACAATAAATTCAATTACTATTATTGCAATATAAATTAGTTATTAATTAATGTAAACTATTATAGTAATCTTGTTACGCACTCACTAAACTAATTTTATGTTATCGCTGTCTTCTTTCAACAAAAGTGACAGAAAGAGACAAAACATTTTTAGTGCTATCAAATTAGACCGTACACGTCATTTCTACAGACGTTTAATCTTTCACTCGGAAAACTTCGATTGAAAACATCACAATCTGACATGTTCGGACTAATCTGACATTTTTTGTTATATTTAGAATAAGATATTGGAAGGCAAACAAGCAGACGGGTTTCCTGATGGTAAGAAATTCACGCCGCCTAGAAACACCAGAGATGGTAATGGTGCGTTGCCAACCTGAGGTCAGGATGTTAGGCCTCGAGCAAAAGTAAGTTTACCAGCTAGCTTACACTTACTTAGCTAGGAACACGTCATGACGTTATGGTGGCAGGAATAGGTAAGGCGGTGGTTCCAATCCGGGCGAGTCGCTGCGAAACTCTACCATCTAGTCAGATGTCGCAGTGTGATAAGCCTATGCTCGCCTTTTACGAGCTGCCTGGCAAGAAAGGCAGATGGTCTATTCTGCAAAGGAGCCCCGACCAACACGGGGAAAACATGTCTAAAACGTTCCATCTCTTTTTTTTTTTGTTTCATTTGAAAAAGATAGCATGCATCTAAATAAGTTTAGTTTGTGAACAGCAGATTTACCACTATTGTCTCGAAGTTTAGGTGAATCTAAAACTAGAAAGACAATTAAGGTATTAAGATAAATATTAGTGCAGTTCTTTAACAAATAAAACCCTGGTAAGTAGAAATATCTTTCTTATTATAAGTCAGTTATGTATTTTGTATTCAAGCTCCCTGAAACCAATGTATATTTCAGTCTGACCTGTTTCTAGTCTAATCAACGTAGATTATATTTGGATGTCTGGAGCCAAACGGACATATTACGTCTGAATAAACTTATACACTGTTTAGCTGCCTTGATTGCCCATAGATATAACAGAACTTTGATGTAATTAGGTACTTTATTGGAACATAGAACTAAACGTAATTTTATCAAAATATTTTATTTACATACATCTTTATACTCGTATATATAATTTTTGTGTTCGCGTGTTTGTCACTGAACTCCTTCTAGACGACTGGACCGACGTTGATAAAACTTTTTGTTTGAATTCAAGGGAATTCGAGAATGGTTTAGATTCACAATTTCGTCTTCTGGAATTTTTTTTGAATTATTTTTTTAATAATAAGTAGTTGTTGATTTTGGAATGTTTCACATCGGATCCGACAGACTGTGCTACTGTTGGAGCATTAATGTCAAGCGATACGAAGTTTGCTTTGTCAGCTAGTATTATAAAAATGAATTGCGAAATGTGTTGGTAAGCGCATAACTTCCGAACGACTGAACCGATTTAAATGTTTTTTTTTTGTTAGCTATTGTCAGAAGAAAGTTCTTATGAAGAGAAAATCCGGGAATATTGCTGGGAAATGGATAAAAAACTTTTTTTCCCCATACAAACCGAACGGGTGGAACGAAGTTCGCCGTGACAGCTACATATAAAACAAAGTCAACCAGCCTTAATTTG
>NJDD01000955.1:251278-264529 GCA_002245505.1 Calephelis nemesis | reverse complement strand
GCCCGTCGAGACGCCCCACCCCCTCTCACTTTCACGTTTTTCTTATACTCACATTTATGTTGTCTCGATTCTGTGTTGCCCACTTTATAATTTTACCACTAAACCGAGGAGTTGATTATTTTCGAGTGGGGTAAAAGTTCTCTAGTTTCTTCAGCAATATATGAAATGAAATATGCTTTTTTTTGTAGGAATGCCAAAGAAAATAAGTTGCCGTTATTGAAGGGCATCAAGCTTATTTAATGGCGCCTGTAGAAGTTTGTATTACAAAGCCGCGTATTACATGTTTTATACAATAAAGTAAGGGACAAAATGATGTATATCTGAAACAATGAATGAAGATCAGTTTGTTTTTACAAACACTGCCTTATTAAAAAACGTGCGTTAAAGTAGATATGTATAATAATCTACATGAATGTGTAATAAGACTATGATATTAGTTTAAAACTTTAAGAATTTCTTTGTTTATCAATAAGACTGATAAGAATTAATAATAAATTTTTAATTTAACCTAAAACGTCACCCAACTATTTTTTATCATACATTATTGGTTTTTATAGCGTAGCTATAATCAAATATAAACTAAATGTTGGTTTATTTTAATACACTACAATATTTTTGTAGACTTCATATTTTTAATGTTTTTAAAGTTTAAACGTCCGCACGAAAAGTTTCCGTACGGGCGTTGTAACGTCGACTTCCATTACAAATTCGCGTAGGAGTAAAACTATTATTTTTCGAGATAACAATACCATTATGGCTTATAATATGAGATTATGTTTTAACTATTAGCATTTTTTTTAGGATGAGGGTAAGCTTCGTAGTAGCTGCACCCAAAAAATACCAACATATTTTTTAAATTCTGAAATCACATCTATATTCTCTAAAAGAAAGTAGTGTTAGTGATTGGATGAGATTGTGGCTCAGTACCAGGAGACTGACATAATATAATTTTTATTCCGTTCGCCAGCGAGGAGACTAGGAAAAGCAGCTATTTAATTTTTCCCATACAAACTGAACGGGTAAAACAAATTCGCCGAAACATCAAGTCAAACACAATTGAATCGTTCCTAGTTTTATTCTTTATCAAAAAAATGCAATTTTGTGACATATTGGCATTTACCCGCGACTTCGTTCTCGCGGTAATATTTACTTTAGTTAAAGGTATCTTCGCTTCGACGTAATTAATTCTTAAAATATAAAGGGCTTAGATTTTATGTTAGTATTTTTGAGGTTTATTATTGGAGATTTTAAATATACTTAACTAGGCTATGAAACTGTTTTTCTGGCAACACTAATCTGTACATATGTAGTCTGCGTTTGCCTTTTGTAGTAATCTCCGTCTCCATTTTGCCTATTTACTACTCGAGTCGCAAGCTTGATGGATGAGAAGTTACGTGACGACTATGCCATAATAACTCATGTGACAGTCACGTTAATTGTCTGTTATTTTCTTTACTGAAAGAAACTTTTTCATGTCACGTATGATATGTATGTTTCAATTTATAGCTGGTTTACACTCAGCATTACAAAAGATAAAGGTTGATTTTATCTTTTTTAATGCTAAGTGTACTCAAATCAAATTTTATTCAAATTCAGATGTTCCAGAAAAGGAAATTCCAGAAAAAGAATTGAATCAGCTACAAAAGATTTGTTATCTATTTTACCAACAATTTTTTCTAGTATCTAATATAATATAGTCTATATTTCAGAAAACATTATTGACTTAGCAATAATAAAGATATAGCTAGTCAATTTTAATATCCATTCATTTCAGTATCCAATATTATATTAATTTTCACATTTCAGGAAACATTATCAACTCGGCATTAATTAATAAAAGATATGGTCAGTCAATTTTGATATATTTATTTGCAGTATCCAATAAAATGTGAACCATATTCCAGTAAAAAAAAATGACGCAGCATCGCAAACGGTATAGCAGTAAATTTTATGATCATTTTATTTTCAGAATCCAATAAAATAAATTTAATTTTTCAAATAATATTATTGACTTAGCAAAAACATAGCTAGACATAGCTAAAGACATAACTAGTCAATTTTAGGACCCATTTATTTCCAGTGTCCAATAAAATAAATTACATATTCCACAAAAGTAAATGACCCAGTATTACAAAAGATATAGCCAGTCTGTATGATATATTTAATCAGTCAGTTGCCAGTAAAAGATATTCTATATATTCCAGAATAAATGATTGACTCAGCATTAGAAAAGATGTAACCAGTTAATTTTACTGTAGATTAAGAAATATGATGAGGTCATTGATATTTTTTTTTATTTTCGACTAGGTTTTGCCCGTGAGCTCGTACACACGTTGAAGTGACTTTTTGGTTAGTTGATGGGAACGAAAGATTTTTCCGCAGTATCGTAAAAAGTTGATAAACAAACGGACAAAACATCTTTATAACCCTAGTTTTAGGTTCTTTGTTCCATAGACAAATATGAAGCAATAATTATTTAAAAAATATTTCACGTACATATTTACTTTTATTCCTTTTTTGTTACATGCATACATGTCTTCTCGCCAATTCCCTTCCGAGGTAGGCAGAGAGAACGATGTGCCAAATGCAACGATCCTTGTAGACCTGCCTAGCTTCCTCCACATTCATTAGTGTATAGATTAGAAAATGTATAGATACTGTGTATATACCTATGCTAATGTTTAGTTTATAATGTGTATGTGGTACAGGGTACGACCAGGCCATCAATTTGGCTCATCTGTCATGTCATTATATGCATTTAAATAAAATAATTTGACCGCCTTGTTTGCCGAGTTTGCCTTTGTTCGAGTACACGCGTAATTCTACCGAAAAACCAAGGCTCGGGTTTGATTCTGGACTTGCCGGAATTTGTGTTACAAATATTGTTGTCTGTATTTCTGGGTCTATTTATTTTGGTATATATATTTAAAGTATTTCTATGTATTAGTATCGCTGACTGACATCTATAACACAAGCATTTAATTTGCTTATTTTGGGATACGATCATTTTTTGAAATTTGTCCAGGGGTATTTGTTTTATTGCAGTACAATAAATTTACAGTACAGTCATCGTCTTACAAACATAGACAAAAGTAATCCAAGGTTGAACCTTCTATTATAGCCTTGATTACACTATGATTCCAGCTTACCTATACTCTTTCTTTAGTCTCTGTTTCTAGTCAGGGTTTTTTAATATCGACCTTTTTTATTATTCAGTTAGGTTAATTATAATGTTTTTTTAGGTTATAGCATTAATATGCGGCCTGCTTGTGGTGATCCTGATGGTCCTGGGACTGGCGTCGGCGGACTGGTTAATGGCTGCTGGTTGGCGGCAAGGGTTGTTTATGCATTGCATCGACCCTGAGGCACCAACTCCACTGCCCTTCGACATCACCGCACAGCCTGGCTGCTATGCGGCTAGACCTGCACCATATATAAAGTAAGTTTCCACGTGTTGGTCCGGCTACGTAAAATAGACCATGTGCCTACTCAAGAAGCGAGCGTGGTTCCGCTTCCGCTGAGTAGGATAGATCATTTGCTTCTCTTCCAGGAAGCTTGTAAGAGGCCAATCTCTAGTTCAAATAGGTCACCACCAGCAATACCACCGGTTGTTGAGTGCTGTGCAGCAACTTACCAGCGTAGGGATTCTTACCTATTCCTACCGTCATAACAATTCTGTCATGTTTCGGTCTGTAGGGTAGGGATCAGGCATAGTTGCACAATTAACACCCGACCACAAGACAGCGAAGCACCTATAATATCTATGGTGTCTATAGGCCATAGTTGTCTCTTATCGTAAAGATACCCGTCTACATGCTCTCGACTCTTCAGACTAGAACATGACACTGTCATTATGGCGGCAGTAATAGGTAAGGTCACCACCTTCCCGGTAAGTTGGATAACAGCTGTCTACCACCATATCTAATATCCAACAGAAACTCGGGCTAATTTAAAAATAAAAGTATAAAGTGTAAAAAGAGTAAGAAGTGTAAAAAGCCGAAGCGCATAATTTAAATAGTAGTATTGTACTATTAAACGTTTAACTATTATTGAACTCGCCATCTTCATACATGCGAATTGAAATAATTAATAGTAAAAGTGTGAATATCAATTAATACTTCGAATTAAGTTAATGAGTCATCATAATGTCTTACACAATAAACATCTTGTTGTGTGATTTCTAGATTGCGCTAATATCTGCTTAATTCTTGTCAAAGATTTTAGATGTGTAATACCATAGTGCAAATATGAAACAGTGCAAGTATGGAAACTACATACTTAAACGTTCGGAACTGTGCATCCACGAGGCTCCTAAGCGGTAGCGTTATTAGTTTCCGCGATTTTTCTAAAACGCCACGGCTGTATACATTAGTTTTTTTCTGGGATTTACCGACGCCGTGAGTCCAACTTATATTATTTGTAAACCACGTAGTTTCTGCAATTCGAAAAAAATTATAAAGTAAAGAATCTTCAGGCCCATAACCCTGAAGAGGTAGGCAGAGGCACAACCTAGGCACCCCAGACTAGCCGAAGACACTAAGTCCCTCAATTTTATAGGTGGCAAGCCTATCGCCAACCGGGCACATATCCAATCGGTCAACGTTATATCTAATAGAAAATCGAAGATATTCATTTTCAAATTTAATTATGTTGTCCGACCCAGAGATTAAACCTGTGACTTCAAGAAATCAAGTCCGACGCCGGACCACTAGACAATAGAGACGAAAAAAATATACAGTTTATCATCTAGGCTTCGTTTCCATACTGTTCCAATATTTGTACTGTGATGATTCTGTATTATGCGGCGATGCGGGGAAAATCTAATTTACTAATGAATGGAATTTACAGTTTAATCTAGATAATATTGAAGCCATTGATATGCACCAAGTAAATTGCGCGCCCACTTCCGCTTTCCCACCCTAACCACTTATGGTCCTTGACTAACGGCCTTGCTGCTCGTTCTCTTTGGATTCATGAATCATTTTATGTGAATGAGTCAGAATCGATAATTGGAGAGTTATATCAACAGATGAACTGAAAAACCTTTTACAATCCGCACTAATATTATAAATGCGAAAGTCTGTCTGTTACGCTTTCGCGCCTAAACCATTTATGCCGATGTAAAAAAACCGAACCGAGTTCATAATTAGGCTACTATTTTTCCCAAAAATCAACTCGAAGATAATAGGGAAAGATAAAAACCTAATAATAGGGGTAAAGTTTGTATGAGAATGCTGAAAATTTCGCTACACTGAAGAAGTCGTAGCTAAATTGCTAGTAGGTGATAATATCGACTAGAGATTTGAATTATGCGTCCCTTGGCACTTTCTGGGGTAAGAAAGAACAAAACAAAACATGTACAGTCTGTGGGTCGGCAACGTGTACCCCCTGTATTTGCTCAGAGCCAATGCCCTGCTGGCTAACCTATAGAAGCTCAATTTTTACAAAGGATACAGATATCTGTATTACTCGGTAAGTGTATTTATTGCGATATTTCTTTGTATTAGCGTTTAATGCTTCACAACTAATATTATAATCCACATTAAAGTAAGTAAGTAATCTCTCTCCCTTCACCCACGATTAGTCGAAGGTACATTCTACAAACATCTAATTGAAATAACACATTTTGAGTTGGCCGACCCGACAATCGAACCCGAGACGTCATGTAGGCAACGCCAACACCGGATCGCTAAATTACATAGGCATCCATTTATATTACAAGATAATAACAAATTTGCTTACTTTGACCAGACATACAGGTTCACTTAAATCGTTTAAAAATTAGCACAATAGTAAGTACTATTTAAATTACGTGCTTCGGCTATATTGTATTTTAAATCCGCATGTATTTTAAAGATATCTATATAGAGTTGTTATTACATAAGCGCATAATTTAATAGTACTATAGTTGTTGCGAAAGTGCTAGATATTTTTCCGTTCGGTGTGTATGTAATCTATTCAATCCCAGAAAGCATATATCTAGAATGGAATGTTCTCCCTCACTCCATTCATAGTATTTCTTGTAGCGTTTTTGTTTGGGACGGATTCTTACGTTTTCAAAATGGCGTAAAGTATAATGGATTGTTGTGGCTTTAAAGTTTGCTATTAAGTCTCGACGATACAGTGGCGACTCCATTGTGTAGCACAAAGCTAAGCGCACATTGTAGTCGTACAAAAAGAATACGAGTATGTCTAATATCTCTCACTCTGCACTAACCTTATTAATATTATAAATGCGAAAGTTTATAAGTTACTCCTTCACGCAAAAACTGCACAGCCGATTTTCATGAAATTGTTCATAGGTACACATTTAGGGTAACTTGAATTTACACATAGGATAGTTTTTATCCCGAAACAATGTTCCCGCGGGCCTACGCGGGCAACGCCACGGGCAGCAGCTAGTACAGAAATCAAATTAAGGTGTTTTTGGTCAGTTTGTATTACTGAAATCTCCCTTATTATTTAAGTTATTAAGTTTTTATTTTCTTTACCATCGCCATTTCCAATCTCTTTGTTGACAAAAGTTCAAATACGTTGCGATTTTCAAGTTCTAAGTACATAATAGCGAGTAAAGTTGCTAGAAACTGATAGTCTGGCAATGTAAATCATACTTCCCGTACTAACAATATACTTGTGAAAGTATGTCTGTCTGTCTTTTGATTTTCATAACTGAGGCTGGATTTCCCCGTCGAATTTAAAAGCGATCAACTTAGAAACGCTTTTACTCAATTGTCAAGAGTGTCAATCATATCAATTTTATTGTCAAACAATTTTTGAATAATGTAAATATTTTATTATTAAACTATTTTACATGGAACGTAGATGTTTAGGATATGGTGTAAGAATATTTTCAGCCATCAATCTATATCAATTTTAAAAGAGTCCTTACAAGAGCTTGTGTACGGGAACACAACTGATAATTGAACTCGTTTACGCTGAACTTAGTTTTACTAAACTCGGTTTTCAATATCATCGGTAAAAACAGCCTTAAAAAGTTAAATTAATTGTGATAAAACTTGATATGCATTTAAGCAAAGATCATTTTTTTTTCAAAAATTTACCGCCTAGAGACTATTATGAGGATTGTTTTTATGAAAAACTGTTTTACTTTGACGAAGTTGCGGGTACAGGGATAGTGCTAATATAAAATTGTCCTTATAAGCCTAAAAAGACCCGCCCTAAGTAAACCACATTATTTGCGCTTTTAATTATTAACATGTCAATTAAAATACAGTCTGTCTGTCTGTGGCATCATAACTCCCGAACGGATGCAGTGATTTCAATTTAGTTTTTTTGTATTAAAGGTAACTTATATGCGAGTGTTCTTAGATATGTTTGATGAAAATCGGTTAAGCCGTTTAAAAGTTGTGGGGGGTGAAAGTGGGGAGATTAACCAAATGTCTGCACATATACTCGGATATCTTTTAATTTTTAAAGATAAGTTAAGCTCTTGTGTCGCGGGTGTTTCAAATTTTTAATTAATTTTTTTTATTACTGGTTTTGACATTAGACTCTTGCCGACTTTTTAATGTACATAGACTAACGATAGAGTAAAATTAAGTTTATATTATGGGCTGTTTCACGTTGTAATAAAGACGATACCAGGTTAAACTTTGGAGTATTTTACTCCGTGTTTATTAATAAAAGGGAGGTACACCGACTGAATCTACGTAAACTGCAGAGTTAAACCTGGTTTTGTCTCCATGACATCTGATATACATAATATTCTACAATGTCAAAGTTTGCATCCTAACCATGCTAATATTTTCGATTTAAATTAAATTGTAATGTTTTCCAGAGCGGCGGCCGGGCTATGTGTTGCGACGTTGGCCGCAGACGTGTGTGGCGCGTTGCTAACGGGGCTGGGTCTTCGTTCAGCCGACCATCGTACCAAGTTCCGGTACTATAGGTTCGCTGTGCTCGCCATGTCCCTCGCTTGTAAGTATTTTTTGATGTAATATATAATATTAATGTAAATAGGAAAGCTGACTCTTGGTTTTCGCACATAAACGTGAAAACCAGCCGAAATCAATGTTAGGATGATCATTCTTCACATGGTAGTTATTACTCCGCTGTCTGTCCCTATGTATGCTTTTTCCCCGTGTTGGTCCGGGTTCCTTTGCAGAATAGACCATCTGCCTTTCTTGCCAGGCAGCTCGTAAAAGCTGAACATAGGCTTATCATCATTAACACAGTGACGTCTGACTAGGTGGTAGAGTTTCGCAGCGACTCGCCCGGATTGGACCACCGCCTTACCTATTCCTGCCGCCATAACGTCGTGTCGTGTTCCGGTTCGGAGGGTAAGGTAGCCGGTAAACTTGCTTTTGCCCGAGGTCTAACATCCTGACCGCAGGCTGGCAACGCACCATTACCATCTTTGGTGTCTCTAGTCGGCGTGAATTTCTTACCATCAGGAAATCCGTCGGCTTGTTTGACTTCCTATAACATAAAAAAAAATCTTTAAAACTGTACAGCGAATGTTGATTAGGTTTTTTTAATAGAGTGGCTCAAAACGAAGGTTTATGTGTATAGAAATTTGTTCACACGATTCTCGAAGCACACGATTCTCCTGATGTCTTCTGATCTGCCCACCTACCCAGCAAGATTGTGATGTTGCTGTATAGCATTCTACCATCAACAAAAGCTGGATATAATATATGTAACTAGCTGCCCGCCCTCGCTTCGCTTCGATTATTCAAGAATAAAAATCCTACTAATATTATAAACGCGAAAGTTTGTGAGTATGTCTGGATGTCAGGATGTCAGTATGGATGTTTGTTACTCTTTCAGTACTGAACCGATTACGATGAAATTTGGTATGTAGGTAGCTAGAACCAGAATAACATATAAGCTACTTTTTATCCCGTAATATAGCATTCAAGGACACCAGAGGGTCCGGGGGAAGGGGGAAATACAGTAAGCGCTCATGTCTTTGCTACGCTTCAACGATATTTAATTTTGCGCCCGGAGATTTTAACTTTTTGATAACTCATTAGTTATTAATTTTTTTCTGATGGTGTAAAACGCAATTTTGATCTTAATTACACGCATAACGTATCTAACAGATTTATTTGATTAAGGGTTAATACTGTAATGTTAAAAATATGTTCTAATTTAACCCTTCATTTTACCGTTTTAAGTAAACGGAAAAAACGGTTATTGTGGGTTATTCTTTAAAGATAGACATATACCACCGTTTACTTTTTTTGAGATCTATCGAAGAGGATAAATCCCACCAAACATTGTTTTGTTGAAACTCAAAAGGTTTTGGCAGCGTTTTCGAGGAAAGATCCCGATCGGCTTTATTTTTTGCCGATATATTGAACTAATATCGTTGTAATATCGTTGGTTTGTACAAAACATAAACTTACTATACACTAAAACCTTCCTCAAGAACTGTTCTATCCATTGTTGAAAACCGAATGAAAATCCGTTCAGTACTTTTCGAGTAAATCGCGAACAGACAGACAGACGCGGCGGGGGACTTTGTTTTATAATATGTATTGAAGTATCATCAAGCCCCCAAGAAAGTTATAATTGGCAAACCTATCTTCAAATGGCCATATATTTGATCCCGGGCAACGTTGTCTAGAAAATTGAAAAAACACATTTTATTTTGTTGTCCGATCCAAGATCGAACTCGGCACCCCATGAAATCAAGTATGACAACCGAACTAATGGAACTGCTAGACCACAGAGGATTGTTTACTAGTGTCAGCGTAGAATAGTTGCGATTTTCATACAAACTCTCATCCTGCCATATAGTCTTTGGAGGTTGATTTTTGAAAAAAAAGTAGTCTATGTTTGCTCTGGAGTCTTTAGCTATATGCATACCAAATTTCATCGAAATCGGTTCAGCGGTTCAGTCGTGAATTCATAACAGACTGACGTTGCATTCATAACATTAAACAAGCATATTTCTTTCGCGAGTTTCCAATTTTTTTCTATTTCAAATGTTTTTAATCTTAATATTCATGCACTCACCTAAAAGCGTTGACAGGTCTTGAAATATTATATTAAAATGTGATTCGAATAAGTTAAAGTGCTCCTGAGTGCTCTCGCCTAGGTCGTTCCCGGCGTTTTATTGAAATATGCTGGTATTTATTTTTTTCAGTGATGTGTATCTTAATTGCACTCGTCATATACCCGGTCTGCTTCGCTGCGGAGCTGAATCTGGGTGAGCATTATTTATCTGTGACTTTTAACATTTCTCCACTTTTGTGTCGTACTTTTTAGAGCAGATGTTCTTTACCTTTTTTATTTTTGAATCACCACTACGATGCAGAAATAGTTTTATTCATGAAGGCGAAGTCAGTCTATACTCTATAGCGAAGGCTATAGAGTATAGACTGACTGTTTTTTATTTCGGAAATATGAATATGCTTATTTTGAAATGAACATTATTTATCTGTGACTTAGCATTTCACTTCTTTTGTGTCATACTTTTTAGAGCAGATGTTCTTTACTTTTTTATTTTTGAATCACCACTATGATGCAGAAATATTTTTATTCACTTCTTCGTGTAGCAGATTGAGGTTATGTATTTAGGAAATGTAAATATATTTATTTTGAATTGAAATTTATTTATTAGTAGAATATGTGTGTTAGAAAGTTTTTTCAAGAATATTTAAGCTTAACATTGTGTGTGGTGTGCAAATATTTAAATAAATTTAAAAACATTAAATATGTATAGATTTTTTTTATGCCGGAATTGTCGGGGCCAGATTTTTTATTACCATTATCAGTGTTAAATATTGTCGTGTTCGTATGTTGAGGTAAACTTTTTAATCGACTCGAAAAAAAACTCAATCCGACTGTATTTTTTTTGGATATTACGAGATTACTCGGTTAATACCCAACCGATTTTGATGGTTCTTTTTTAGAAAGAGAGAGTTATGGTTCTGATATAGTCCCATATTAGTTTTGATCGTGATACAATTTGTAGTTTTTGAGTTATACTTAATAATACATCATAGACCACCAGTTATGACCACCTCGTTGGTCGAGGGGCTAGCGTACACGCCACTACATTGACCAACCGCGAGGCTCGGGTTCGTTTTCCGATGGGGGCAGGCAGACATGGAAATGCAGACACATTTTTATTAAACTTAGTTTGGTATCTGTCTATTTCTATGTGTTAGTGTAGCTGGCTAATGCCCGTTTTCACCATTTAACACCTAAGGATTCGGTAGTTAAGTGACTCTTAAATTAAGGGATCCCCTAAATTCAACCCTTACCTAAATTAGTTTTCACCAAGCTAAGTGTTACCTCGCTAAGAGACTCTTAATTAAGTGACGATTCTTTAATACAAAACATGTGACCAAAAATCGATTCTTAATCGATAAGTTAATTTCATCGTTAAAAAACGAAATTATTAGATAAAGAAGTAATATATAGAACAGAAACATTGTTTTTTTAACTTTCGGTGACATATTTTCAAGATTATTATGTGTTTTAATGTATTTTTTATGGTTATCTAAGGCATTAAAATGCGCATGTTTTTGCCTTAAGTTTTAAATGACATAACTTATGTCAGGCTGACAATTATTGACAACTACCTAAATTTTACCTTTCACCTTAAGTTACGTTCCTCAAAAACACCACTGTATGTTATCGCGAATTTGATACTGCATTGAAGCAATCTAGTTTATAGATATAGATAGATATAGAGGCCGTATACTTTTTTATGTAAAAGATGTGATTGCAGGCAACAGATCGGTGTGGGAGTTCGGTTGGGCATATGGAGTGGGTTGGGGGGCCGCCATCTTCTTATTCGGCGCTGTGGTCCTGCTGTTATGCGATAAGGAGAGCGAGGAGCTCTACTACAAGGAGCGGAAAGTAAGTCATTCAGTTTTTACTGCCACATCTAGTAACGTAGAATTTTAATACATACCTGTTGTTATTCTAGATAAAAAATACATCTATAGTTTACGCAAAACTTAAACGCTCCTCCGAAGTCGGTACCTAACATGTCGTTGTGCAAAACTTATGTTATGGTATCTGCGGGGAAGTGAGGGAGCGTACCGCGCTCTCGTTTATACTCGTATACTTCGTCTCTTTTGCAAGGGTTTAGTTACGCAAAATTTTAGTTTATTAATTTTGTAGTATATACTACATATAAATGATTGAAGCTATATTGATATATTCACCAAACCTTTCGGTTATATAACATATTATATGTATTATCTAAGTATGATATAGCATGATTTTTTTCTTCCTTGGACATGCTAAATTGTCCTGTTTATAAAACAATAGGTAAGTTTGGTAATTAATATACTAAACTAAAAAACAAACACAATAAAAAAATGTTTTTAAACTAGAGCCGGAAATCACTATTCCTACATATAGTGTACCAACGTACTTTATGCAAAGTGTACGTACTTTATACAAACGTTTTCATATATTTCAATTTTATGTATAACCTTATAAATACTGTTGAGTTAGATACCTTTGTAACAGCTTTTTTCTTAAATACATGTTTATTAATATATGCCCGACTACAGAAAGGACTTAGTGCGAGGCGCATTGAAGTTTTGTGGGAACTGTATGTACTACCATAGAATAATTTCTTACTGATGTGGTAAGGTTAGAGTGGTGTTAACGGATATGTAAAAGGTTATGTTTGTTTTTAACTAATTTTTTAACAGATTTTATCTAAATGAGACTATAATCTAAAGTTCTTACCCAACTATGTTTCCCCGTTAGCTCTCTCTTTGGATAGGAGCTTAACAAAAGCAAGCATTGAAATCGTAGCAGCCGGAAAAGGATAGGCGGTGGTACCAAAACGAGTCACTTCAGTATTCTACAACGTAATGAGTAAACTTATCTTACATGTTGGTCTGGGTATTTTGTGTAGAATAGACTATCCTCCCTCTAATAGGCAGCTTGTAAAAGACAAGCATAGGTTAAATGACCTTGGGTAAGAATTCCTCGCCGTACCTATTACTGCCATAATGACAGTGTTATGATTCAGTCGATAGGATAGTCGGTAGATTATCGTTATAAGCCTGATAGCGGCGCACCTATGGCATTTACAATTCTGTAAACTATGATTGTCTCTTACCGTCAAGAGATCCGTCTGCTTGGTCGCTGTCTTGTCAAAAAAAATAGTCCCGAAGCTTTAGGTACGTTAAAAGGCTGCATGTACCCCGCAGGTGGTGAGCAACGAAGGTGGCGGGCGCCCCTAGGGTCGCGGGCGCCTGCCCGACCTCGTGCCGTGAGCGCGCTAGCGGCCCGCCCTCACTCGCGCCC
>NJDD01000955.1:212505-231591 GCA_002245505.1 Calephelis nemesis | reverse complement strand
AATGATTCCTATTACCAAAGACAATATATCTATTACTGACTGTTTAATGTATTTTAAAATATGGCAAAATACACGAGAAAGTAAAGAAATAACCTTAATCTTAATATGGTTAAAGTATGAAATCCTACAAATGACCGGCTATTGCTATTTCACTCGCCCACAAACAATCCTTTCAGTCGCCCGCGCAAGCGTCCTCCTGCATCGGTTCGGTTCTACTCGTCGTATATCGTATCTTCTGTTCGTTTGTAGACCGTATTACGAGGCGATACGATTTGATTTGATATTCTATTTAGATACCGAATCGAGCGTATCGCTACGATTCACTAATATAGGGTTTCAAAGAATATATAGTTTTGATAAGCTTCGATATCGGATATTACGATATTGGTCTAATATACGTTTCAATATCTATATACGATTTGTATCGCCCACTCCTAGGCCTTATAACTGAAATCGTTTCTTAAGGAGTAAACTCCAATAAACAATGCGCAGTAAAACTGCAAATAATTCAATCGCAGTCAAATTGCAAAAAAACCGACTTCAATTTCATTTGGCAAATTAAATAAATATTAACGTTCAAATTTCATTCATGACGACTACGGGTTTTGAGTTATACATACTAGTGAAATGTTCGTATCGTGCAGATACGATTTTCTTGATAATAAAGTATTTAATTGCGAAAATGTTGATTGCAGAGAAGTTTGTTTTGCCCTTTCTCCTCCTGCCTGACAAGATTTGGAAACGATGGTAATAGAAGGCAGATTGGTTATAGTCCTTGTTGCCGGGGAGTTTGTTTTGCCATTTCTTTTCCTGTCTGGCTAGGTTTGGAAACGGTGGTAGATAGGGATAAATTAATTTACATTCTAAAATTTTTTTGTATTAATAAATAATCATGTAATGAATAAAAAAAATGTGCAAATAGTAAGTAGATTAAAATAACTAATTTGGTTGTACCAATTAAAATACTTGCACACCACAAGTTGGTAGAATATATTGGAATCACTAAATATTTTTGTTACATCTTTGTAACATTCATGTTCCGCAAATAAATATTTTTACTTTCTTTCTTTCGTTGTATCGTTTTGTATCGAATCGCAACGTGCTATTGAAATAATTGGAGTCGGTTTGTGTTGGATCGATTATGATAAATGATATTTTTTATCAAAACCGATCTAACAGGAAACTGAAATCGCAAGTAGGTAGACTATCTATTAAAAATAACGCCAATTAGGTACAAGACTATCTATTAAATATAACGTCAATTAGGTACAATATGTAAAAAGGTCACGTATATATTTTACGCGTTAATCTGAACTCGGATGCCAAACCTTAAAACAGGATAGAGTATAACAGTTAATAATGATAAAAAGATAAAGATGGTAGAGAATAGTGAATTGTTATCTCAGATGTAAGTATAACTGGGTAGAGGTAGTCAAATAATCATACAAACTAAAACAATCGTTCAAAGATATTAAAGATCTGTGCGGTTATCTTTTAGTTACAACGAGCAGACTATTCAGAGCTTTTTAAAGACTATTCTGTTTAGGCTTTAGAGCCTCTAATATTTTTAGCGCAGCAAAACTGCAAGAAGCCGACTTCGATTTCAATAAGTAAGTTATCTAGCACAAATACAAACATTTTTTCTATGACCGTAAGATTTCGGGAGTAGATATGGGGCTGCCATACCTACTTGGTAGCAATAATTGTACAACCTCAGAAGTGCGCTCTTTCAAAAACAAAATTTTTAAAATTAGTTCAGAAATTACGGACAAGTCGAAATAAGTAAATATAGGAGCCGAACATATAAACCTCGACCTTTTTTTCAAAGTCGTTTAAAAATCCATACCCTCAGCTTCTCTTAAAAGTAGAAAGTTCCAAAATACACCGATGCATAAGGTCTTAAAACAACTAAACGTCTTGAAAATCAGTTTTTTACTTACTTAGTACAGATACTTTATGATTAGATTTTCCAAAAATATATCTCTATAACGCCAAAACGACCTGGCACTAGACAGAGGTAAGCAATAAAAAAGAAATGCTTACTTCTTTGATTACGTAAGGCAGATTATTGCGTGATGGGTCTCCGAGGCCAGTTCGCTTTGCGTACGCGTACTTGAATGTTTCAACAACTCGGTGCCAGTAGAGGCTGCTGTAGGCGGACACTTCAGTTTGGGAGCCGATCCACCCTCTCATCATGTTTAATATGAAAGCCAACACGGAACCGGAGCCGGGCAGGGGCACCGAAAAAAGGGTATGTTCGTCTGATAGACGTACGGTAATTGGTTCTTGCCATTCGGGCCTGTAAATGACGAAGATAATAATGATTTTTAATTAGGTATGCAACACCAAGTAGTTAGTACATAGTTGTTGTTCAGTGTTGATCCGAGTTCTCTGTGTTCCCCCAAGGGTCCTAGCTCTAAAGCGGAGGTGGAGCTTAGTACCCGGAGTCAAAGTGGACCCAATTGGACGCGGGCGGCTTCTCCACTGTTCGCTCTCTGTTCAAGAGAGGACATGAAGAGTAGGCATAGTGTTAGGCCGATCGGTTTGCGTGGGTTGCTGTGAGGCCTGCGGAGGCGGTGGGCCTCGTCATGGAGTAGCAACAGGTCCGGTGTTGCCACTAAGATCCTAAAGAGGTGTTTACACCTCGACGCGAGGAGACGGTGTCAAAAAATATCGAGTGAAAAGTGTCACGATCCTTGCAGACCTGCCTGGCTTCCTCCATACAAACACCCCGGTATCAGACACTCTTGACATCAACCTCGGATAATACATGAGCAATCAACCTTGGTCTTCCCAGGTACATACTCATCTTCCAGTGTTTCTACATAACCTAACCTATGGAGCATACGTTTATGGCAAGATATTATGCTTTACAGCCTCATCATTTTCAAGTACCCATTTTATGATCTATATGAAATAAATATTTCTTAATTTCAATAATAATAGAAGAGATTTTAATCTTTGTTTACTAAGGTATTTACTGTGAAACAGAGCTTCACACCCACATCCTCAAAGAGGTAGGCAGATGTACAACCAGGGCACGCGCAATTAGCCGAAGGTGCTACTTAGTCCCACTACGAGTTATGTGACAAAACTACAATCGAGCACAAAAACGATTTTTCGTAGTTTTCTGAACGCTGCCAAGCACAGATCTATTTACTATCTTAAAATTAATTAAAACCTTGTTATGTTAACCATAAAAACCAGTTTTTTTAAAATGTGAAATGCGTACCTGTAATTTCTGAGATCCTCCTCAGTGATGATGCCTCCAAAGCCTTGGATGTCACGCACCAGTGCTGCGGTAAGGCTCCCACTGTGCATCGCGTCTGGTCCTTCATCCGCTATTGTGTCGAGTGTTCGTGCTAGTGTCGGATGCTGAATCAAATCCCCTTCATGATACACTTCTCCTGTTTTTGGGTTTACATATACTTCGCTGTGGAGATGAAATAATTATGTTTTGTTAGTCGAGATATCTAGACTGAATTGACGATTAATAAAAGTAAATATAGACAATTAAAGTATGATTTTCAAATATAAATAATGCTGATTGCAGTACCTGGCATATTTTGCTGTATCAACATGCTATCGTTTGTGTACAAGATTTGTGTAAGATTGACTTCTAAATTATTTAACAGATTTTTATCAAATTTACACACCGTGTGCAGTTTGACCCAACTTGAAATAAAAGAATAGCTTACATCTCAACTTATTGTGGGTGAAATCGCAGGTAACAGCTAGATAAAATTTAAAATTAGGCATTTGCATCATATGTCTTTGTCGTAAGTTTTCTTCCATTGTTTAGATGCAAATTTGTCACTACTTTTGCTCTTACTTACAATAAATATAACCATCATTTGGCGGCGAACCAGTAGGTACTTTTGGAATAAAGTTCCTTATCACGGCTCACGCTGAATGAGGGCGCGATAGAAATAACGACTGTTACACGACACTTGTTTCAATAGTACGAACTTGATTCCGATTAAAAAAACACAATAAATAATAGAACACGCACAAGAAGTATAGACGTACAGAATACGCACTGATGTACAAAACGCAAGCAAATATGAATAACATGATTTGTAGCAAATGCACTGCAATACAAGCTAACAACACACGATTTACTTAAAAACTTGCGCATAAATCTTTTACTGACTTTGACGTGAGACTCTTCTTGAGTACGCCGCTGGAATCTAAGTACCTGAAGAGTAAAACCTCCCCTGTAGGGATTGTCTAGATCATTCACGTCTTTTTAAATTAGATATAGTTGTAATATAAAGTGACTCATACAACCATACCTCATTGATGGTTCATTATGTATCCTTTCGCTGTATGACCTGAGCACGCGACCCATGTACTCCGTAACGCGGTGTCCTCGCCGACATAAATCTGCGGTTGGCTTTACAAGTTCTTTCCAGGGCAAGTGGCCGTACTCTTCATACATTGCGCCGTAGCCTCTGAGCTCACCAGGCACAGCTACAGCCAAGCCTCCAACTGTTGATGATGCGTTGGCGAACATGTCCTGGTGAGCCGCCGCTGGAGCTCGTTCCCTTGCGTTTAGAACCCGAACTTCTCCTGATGCAGCGTCATATATTGTTGCGAGAAACCCGCCGCCTAGGCCCATACATTGTGCGCAACCCAAGCCTTCGCAGAACAGTGTTGCAATAGCTGCGTCAACCGCCGAACCCTGCTTTTCTAATATTTCTCTGTAAAATAAATAATTAATTTTCATTCGATAAGCTGTACAAGCGCAATCATTGATTGTATGTTAACATTCTAAATACGGAGATGTTCATACCGCGTTTTTAAATTACGGTTTTAAAATCTGGATCTGAGATCCTTTATCATCCAGTGCACATGGCCTATAGACTATAGCAAAGCATCTTTACCAGCAGAGGTTTTTCGGCCTATATTTTAACGAGTTCTTGTTTCTTAGGAGTTGCCCGGCAGAAAGTCAGATAATCTATTCTACTCAGAGGACCTGGGCCAACGCCGCCAACGTAGATCGTAAAAGGCGAGCGTAGGTTAAGAAAGTCATCATCACTAAGATCCCTGATCGTGATGGCAGAGTGCTGTGAAGCAAATTGACTGGTCCTCCGGTTAACCGGAATCCACCGACTTACCTGTTCCTGCCGCTATAATGGTCGGAGATAATATGGCGGGTAGGCTTTTTTTATGATATTGGAAGGCAAATAAGCAGACGGATTTCCTGATGGTAAGAAAGTCAAACCGCCTTTGCTGTCTTTACACCAAAGGTGGTAATGGTGCGTTGCCAACCTGAAGCCGGGATGTTAGGCTTCCAGCAAAAGTAAGTTTACTGGCTATTTGACCCCCTGAACCGGAACACGTCAGTGGCAAACGCTGGCATTATGGCGGCAGAAATAGGTAAAACGGTGGTACCAACCCGGCCGAGTCGCTGCGAAACTCTACCACCTAGTCAGAAATCATGGTGTTAGTGGTGGCAAGCCTATGCTTGCCTTTTGCGAGCTGCCAGGCAGGAAGGCAGATGGTCTATTCTGCTAAGGAGCCTGGACCAACACGGAAAAACCGGAAGATTGGCACTACGGGCCTAACACCCCGGCCAAAGGGCAGCAACGCACCTTACGTCATAACATCTATAGTGCCTATTGGCCACCGTTGTCTCTTATCATCAGGAGAGTCGTGTGCTTATTTGCTAGCCTCACTAAAATGAATGTGTTATTGTGGCAAACAGTTGTATCGATTTTTTAGCATAATGTATACCGACATTTATTTAAAACTCACAAGCATGTGTATCGTGGCAGGTATTGTCTGCCAATGCATGCTAATAGGTTCCTTCAACCCATAAAAATCTTTGAACTAGATCCAAGATCTACTAGCTAATCAAACCAGACAAACCTGCCTATCGTAGCACATTCGCGACCATTTGCAGCGACGACGGCACGGCGGTAGCGGACCTGTTCGGGCCCCGCCCAAGGCTTTAGCACTAGCACAGCCACCAGCCCGCCGGCCACTAACGCCGCTAGCATCCCTCCTATTAACCAGCACCGCTTTGTCCTGCCGACAAAAACACACAACTTTATAACAATGGAAGCCTATCACCAGTTAATATAAAACAAAGTCGTTTCCTCTGTCCCTATGTCTATTTGTATGCTTAAATGTTTAAAACTACGCAACAGGTTTTGATGCGATTTTTTTAAATAGACAAAGTGACTGAAGAGGAAGGTTTACATGTATCTTTTATATATCTAAGTGCGAAGCCGGGGCAGGTCGCTAGTCAATAATAAAAAGAGGTCATTATAAAATTTGAGACTTTGACACACACAATTTCTAGGCATTTGAAATAAGTGTGCGAAGTCTTTGGTTTCTAGCCCAAATAAATATCTCTGGACAAGTTACACAAATTGAATCTAACCCCAAAGTAAACAAATTATACGCTTGTGTTATGGGTGTTAGTCAACGATAGTAATACTAGCTCAAGCTACCAAGGTTTTCACCTCTGAATTTTTTGAACCTGCATAGATTTTCATGAAATTTTGACAGCATGTAGGGAATACCTCAAAAAGCAAAATTTGCCCTATCCCGATGTGTGCTTTTTCCCTAGGGGTGAGTTCCACCCCAACTAGGGGGTGCATTTTTTGTGTGAAAAATAACCACGGGAATCGATAGAGGAACAAATTTTAAGCAAAAATTGTTCTGAGCAATTTTTAAACACTCAATAGTTTTTGAGTTATACGCGATTGGAAATTGGCATTTTTCGTGAAAAAAAAACACGTTTTTAATCGCTTTTTTATGAATAACTGAAAAACCATACATTTATTAATAAAAGTGTACGGAACAAAAATGAAGCTTATTAAACAACAAAGAGATTGGTGCCTTTTAATTTATTCTAGGCCTACTAAAACCCGAGTAACGATTTATTGAAAGTAAAATACATTATTTGAACGATTTTTTTAAATTCAACGTCAAATAACGGAAAATAGTGAATTTTTCGAGAAAATTGCATAAGATCTTTTTCAAAGTATTTTTCAAAAGATTTAAAATAAGGTTTATTAGAAATCTCTAGCATGAAAACTAGGAGAGTTATGGTCGAAATAAAATCGATTTATATTTTTTTGTAAAAAAAAAACTCAATTTCACCCTTGGCATTAGTACCCCAATTGCAATAAAAAGATAATTCATGGTCAATATACGTCATTTATGTACTTTCAATGATTTGTGAGAGTTTGAACGATTTAAAATGAATCATTTCAAAAAAAACATGGTTGAAGTCGAAATTTTCAAAATATTTTCAAAATTTCGAAAAAAACTATAGGATATACGTCAAAATGAGTAAGGAACAAAAAGTTAGATTTTTTTTATAAATATTTTGCTTTTTTTAAAATTTTTTTAGCTTGTAAAATTCCGATCCGGTGGTAGTTTAAAAAAGGTCGACGCGCACAAATACCACTTGTATGGTTCATGTGAATAAAGATTATTCTGATTCTGAACCTTCCAAAGCTTGCCCTAACATATGACAGACGCCATTTTAGAAACCTTTAAACGTTGCCATTTAAAAATAGAAGGCTAAAAAAATATAAAACTTTAATATGCTTATTTTAACATATATCTCGTGTCACAATGTTTGTCCTCAATGGACTCCTAAACCACTTAACCGATTATAATAAAATTCGCACACCATGTGCAGTTCGATCCAACTTGAGAGATAGGATAGCTTATATCTCAATTTATGGTAAAAAAATTACCATCCGAGCGAAGATGGAACGGGTAGCTAGTAGTATATAAAATTTCATTCAAAACTACGTTTTAAGCCACTCAATAGCTTGAAAATTTACCGAGATATGGCCAAAAAACAAAATAAACTTTTTTTTTAAATTTTGGAGCAGGGTAGTTTTTGGAGTGTAAGTGAATGCTAGAGAGTTCTAGTAACACTCATTTTAAAGCTTTTAAAAAATACTTTAAAAAAGATCTTATGCAATTTTCTCAAAAAAAAAATACAATTTTTTCCGTTATTTGACGTTGAATTTAAAAAAAATCGTTCAAATAATGTATTCTACTTTCAATAAATCATTACTCGGGTTTTATTAGGCCTAGAATAAATTAAAAGGCACCAATCTCTTTGTTGTTTTATAAGCTTCATTTTTGTTTCGTACACTTTTACACATGTATTTACATATATACACATTGATAAATGTATAGTTTTTCAGTTATTCATAAAAAAGCGATTAAAACGTGTTTTTTTTTCACGAAAAATGCCAATTTCCAATCGCGTATAACTCAAAAACTATTGAGTGTTTAAAAAAATGCTCAGAACAATTTTTGCTTAAAATTTGTTCCTCTATCGATTTCCGTGGTTATTTTTCACACAAAAATTCACCCCCTAGTTGGGGTGGAACTCACCCCTAGGGAAAAAGCACACATCGGGATAGGGCAGATTTTGCTTTTTGAGGTATTCCCTACATGCTGTCAAAATTTCATGAAAATCTATGCAGGTTCAAAAAATTCGGAGGTGAAAACCTTGGTAGCTTGAGCTAGTATTACTATCGTTGACTAACACCCATAACACAAGCGTATAATTTGTTTACTTTGGGGTTAGATTCAATTTGTGTAACTTGTCCAGAGATATTTATTTGGGCTAGAAACCAAAAACTTCGCACACTTATTTCAAATGCCTAGAAATTGTGTGTGTCAAAGTCTCAAATTTTATGCCAACGTTACTACGTTATAAAAGGAGTAAGTATGCGAGATTTTAAGTAGTTAACATTTAAAACACCAGCCAAATTTTGAGAAACGGTTCGGAATCGATAGCTCTTTAGATCGATGAAAAAATTAAAAAGTTAATTTTTTTCCGACGCAAAATACACGATGCATTAGATGCATGGTAGTTACGTAAACAAAGCATTAAACTAGTTCTCGACCGCAGTCGCATTGGCAGACTGATGACGTCGCGCGTCGTGGTACTAGGTAGGTACGGCATAGCATGACAAGTGAAGCACTTTTGCGGGCTGTTTTAAATGAATGTTTAAAAAAGTAAATATTACAATTTGGTAATCATATTTAATAGTGGTCGCCCATTAGTCGAAATTCAACCGTAATAAATTTTTATATCTTTTTGATAAGAACGCCATCTTCATTTCTCAAGACCAACTTTGTTTCCAAACCTTTTAGTGCACCATCTGTGATCTTTTATCATCAATATATTTTTTTATTTTAATGATAATGAATTTAATGTTCTTTATTATTATTATTTTTGAAAAAGCATCGTTATTGAAACATAATTTCTGCACTTCTACACATAAACTATGTGTGCCAAATTGTATGCTCCTGTGTCCACGCAATTTTCGTTAAAAGGGGTCCAAAGCTTTGGCATCACGTATTAATATATAGATCGAAGATAGATATATAGAAGATAGAATGCACTACCATTTAAGCCTTACATTAAAATTTGGCTGGTCCTTTTATAATAATAACCCTGTATACCTAGATAGATAAAGAAGTGTATTCGCGTCATATTATGTAGTGTTTTAACCAATTGCATTCATGCAAACCACTTTTTAAGTCGCTTAAAATTTTACCTTTACCTTGTTTGTATATCTTGGCTGTATGTGTATTTGTAAAAAAAAAAACATTTTCATTTGTTTAAAACAAATGCTGAAATGTTGAGAATTTCATGTTTTAGAAATAGTGAAAAATTAGATGTGCCGAATCAAAAACTTAATATTTATAAAAATAATGTTTACTGCATGTCCATTCGTATATACAACCAAATTCCTGATTAAAAAAGATTTCGAATGAAGGTATTTGACTTGTTAAATAAAACTTATTATAGTGTCAAGGATTTTCTTGTAGATAAGAATTTATAGTAAAATAACTAATAATTATTAACCAAATATAATGAAAGTGATGGTTGCCGAGGAGTTTGTTTTGCCGTTTCTTCTCCTGTCTGGCTAGGTTTGAAAACGGTGGTAGTTTACGGTAGATAGGATTAAATTTAATTATAGTTTTTAAATGTTCTGGTAATAAATAAAAAATTAGTTATAAATATATATAATTGGCTTAGAAGTTAAAGCATATGTAATTAAATAATATTTTTTATAAATGCTAAAATATTTGCACATCAAAATATGGTAGAACATGTCAATATATTATGTACTTAAATATTTTTGTAATATCTCATTTACACACATATTCTGTAAATAAATAATTTTATTTCTTTCAATATTGGATGGGCCCTATTGTGCCGGTCGAGCAGTAGGGCTACGGTATTATCTACCTCTCGTAAGAGGCGACTAAAAGGGGGCTAGCGCTATATGTCAACTGATTGGGGAGTCAGTACTCAGTTGGCTTAAAAACAAACCCTGGACGGGAGGCAGCATAGCATGGTGTGACCCCATGCTGCTGTCGTCAAAGTGCTGGTATCAGAAGATTTAGTCTACTGAGCGGACTACGGGCAGGTGTAAGGATAACAGTATTGCGTTCTTCGGAGATCCTGCAGTCACCTGATATGCACAGAGGATAGTCACCGAGTGGTTTTAGCCAGTAGGAGGTCGGCATAACCGGCCACTTTCCTCGAAAGGGGAGGGTATCTATGAGAATTTTCAATCGTTAAAAAAATATTGGATGTATAGCAAACACAAATATCTAAGCGGTTTCGATCATCATGATTCAGTCTCCACAGAAATCAGAAAGAAGTATTAAGTTGAGGTTCTATGTGCTGGGAGTCAGACCATGGTTATCGTAAAGGTTTCAGACAATCTAAATAATGCATGCTAGAGCTGAAGAATTTGCTTTTTCAATAAGCTGACAGATACCAATGGCCTAGTAACATAATAGATACACAATAATAGGCGATTGTTGTCTGAGCCTTTAACCATGAGTTGGTATAGATTACGTTCGGTGAGTTACGTGTCGAAATCTATGAGACTTTTGGTCTAAAAATATGTTTCTCTTAGTTACCAAAAGAGGCGCTGCTCAAAGTTTTCATACAAATAATTCACAGAGACGGTAGCGAGTATAGTAAACTTGACAAGCCGTAAACTCATGATAAGGGCTCAGAAACTAACAGCATTACAGTAATTCAATACGTCAAAATGTCTGGCATATCATTTGTTAAAAAATAGAAGGTTGGCCTTTTTTCTTAGCGAATATCCACGGCATTTGGATTCCAAGCCCAGGGAGATTATCAACGGATCAGGGGGCCTAACAAGAAAGCTTTAAGCAGAATTATTTCCATCTTGCTAAATGTCTGCCTTTATATGTCATAATAAGATTGGCTTTCTCTGATGACAATAAGTTTAATCGAAATAATACTGTTTTAAGAGCTTGTGGTAACCCCCGTTATGAAATAAAGTCATGCTTCCTCAAAAGGTGTAATAATTATAATTGACGTACCATTATATGTAAATTAAAACAAAAACCCTGTAGACGTGTGTGTGTGGAAAGAGGAACTAGGAAATATAATGAAGGCCATTTAATAAAGTAGAAGTTTTGTTGTTTGTTTGATTAAAAGTCAGAATTGAAAAATTTGTTTAATATTTAATGGCTCCATTGTTTAAAATTTATGAATTACTAGACGACCGGTGACCCGGCAAACAGCTACCTACTAACAGTTTGTATTTTACAAATTATACCTACTAAAAGATTTAATAGGAACCAGAAAAAAACTTGATTCACGTGGACCATAAAAGTAGTACTTGTGCATGTCGACATTTTTATAAGCAACCACCGGTTAAATCTTTTTTATCCCTTCAATTTTCCCGGATTTTCTTTGCATAAGAACCTTCTCCTGACATTAACCAACACAAAAAAAATAAGAAAAATCTGTCTATCCGTTCTAGCACGACGAAAGCGTGATACGGGGATTCATTTTTATAAACCTGCTCGTAGATACGTAGAAAGATACGAGTATATTCGTATGCGTATATACGATGGTGGGGAACGTCCTTTTAATTTAGATTATCTCTATTTTAGCTGTATATGCGTTTATGAGGATATTTTTTAAATAATTAGTAATTATTACGTCTGTGGTCTAGCGGTTCAGCTGTCGGACTTGACTGAGCATGAGGTCCTGGGTTTGACTCCCGGGTTAGGCAACAAAAAGAAAATTGTATTTTTCCTATTTTCTAATAAAAAATGTTGCTCGGGGTTGGATATGTGCCCGATTGGCGATGGGCTTGCCACTTATCACATTGTGGGACTTAGTGTCTTGGGCTAGTCGTGGGTTCCCTGGTTGTGCTTCTGCCTACGAATTCGTGAATATGGGCGTGAAGATACTTTATTTTTTACATTAGTTCTACAAAACTGAGAAACCATATTGTATGTTAATCGATTTATCCGTCATTTCTGAAACGATTTTAGAAATTCTTCTTTTATTTGAAAGAGAGCTTCCGAGGTGACCCTATTGCCACAAAGTCTAGATAGAATTCCAGGGGAAAAACTGCCTAATTTTTGTGTGCATAGACAATTTAATTTAAAATTGAAGTCGGTTTATTGTAAATAGTTAGTTACGATAATTCGGAGGATAAAGTAGCTGGTAAACTTATTTTTGCTTGACGCTTCATATCCGGCTTCAGGTTGGCAACGCACCATTACCTGCTTTGGTGTCTCTAGGCGGCGTGAATTTCTTACCATCAGGAAATCCGTCTGCTTGTTTGCCTTCCATTGACTTAAAAAAATAGAAATTAATTTTTTTTAAAGAATCCCAGGAATATTGAGTAAAATAATATTTTATTTTCGTCTAGGTATACTTAGATGACATCATTATGAAATTAAAGTCGGTTTTTTGCCATTTTAAGCTACATTTAGTTATAAATACGAACAAAGTTAGTTAATACGTAAAAGCAAGTAAGAAAGTAAATATGTTTTAACTAATACGTAACCTTGACCTAGGTCTAGGAATATTTTAATATTCCCCGCGGCTGACCTGCTTATAAATTTATGTATCTTATGCGGAAACGTTTTAGTTATCGGGGCTAAATTTTGTGTCTCCCTCCGTTGGATTTTCATAAAAATGGTAATGTCAGTAGTATAGTAGGTATGAAAAGCCAACGTGGAAAGCTATACTTATTATTAGATGATTATAAGTTTTAGAATAATTACCTTTACTAGTCACAATCATGAGACTACATCCAAACAAGTAATGCCATGTTTTTTAAGTTTATGTGATTGGAAGAATCGTTAAAAAAATTATTCGCTTAAAATTATTAAAATTGTGAAATATTGAGCATCAATATCAATTTTGACACTACCAAAGAGTATATAAGTACTACGTAATAAGAGGCGGGACTTCCTTAGATACATAGCAAACCCGATTTTGTATGAAGTTTAGCTCAAATGACACAAGAAACTTGACAGATAAGTATAACCCGTTTAATTTGAAAGTAAGTCTAAAGGCATTTAGATATTAGGCAACTAGTGACATATGATTTAGGCGAATACAAAACATAGCAAACTGATTTTTTTAATTTTTAATATGAAAGTTTCGCCAAACTGGACACTACCGTGACACTATCTCTGTCATAAGCAAAGAGTATAACAATAATAATAATACAGGTCTTTAAATACCGTATCTTGCTAAGTTTCAAATGCTTTTAACGTTTATATTAAATCCTCTTTGTAGTACATAACATCTGTCAAAAAGCTTAAATTCATGCATTGACCTCTAAATGGACATGAAACACCTACAAAAAAGCCTACCGTTGCAAGGTATCGATATCGATAAAATATAATCTATTAGTGACGATTGTTTAGTTAAGTATTTAATTACCGAATGAAATTGCAGCTATCAACATACTTACTTACTTACTTAGTAAGTGCTACTCCGTTGGGTTATACCTAAATAGGGAAATGTAATTAAACGAAAGAAAGAATATTTGTTTAATTTTCATGAGCATATTTTTTTAATTACAAGATTTATTATCATTACAAAAAAAAAACTTGATCACATTACATTCAAACCTCTTTCTTCATTTTAAAGTGAGCATTTGAAAAAAATCTTATTACACTATACTGTGATTGATATTTTCAGTGGCAGTGGTGTACACTCTTATCGTGTCCAAATATTCTTTTATGAGAACTTAAAATAAATTATCGACAATTGTTATAGTAAATCACTATAAAATTATCAATATCACTCCATAATATCAATGTTTTTGTTATAAAGAGACAAAGAGATGTTGTCAAGCTATATGTCGATTCCAACGGTATTTGTACAACTAAATTTGCTATAGAACATTGTTGCACTTCTTTATAATATATTCCTATTTCTATGCATTCATGTGATGATGACGCGGACGTAAGTAGTTTGTATTGTTTGAAAAAAATCTGTGAATATAGTTCTGGGTTATAGTGAAAAACAATTTAAACAGTTACATACTTAATTTGATTTTTTATTTTTAATATAACTCCGTATTTAATTAAATACGTAGTTTTGGCGCCATCGTGAAAGAATATGGTCACAACCTTTTCGTAACCTATAAACTTCGTATTAATTATGAGTAAAATTGGTTAATTTAGATGGTAATTAGTTCAATTTTTTTCAGTTAAAGTGCACAGGTATAATTATAATAATGAAGAAATGAATGTATCGTGTATTTCCTCGCTGTCCCCAAATCTCACAAAATGAGGTTGAGTAAGGAGGTTGAGTATCTTTTCTCGATGCCCTGACATGACATTCATACTAAACATAATACATAATATAATATAAGACATAATAAATGAAACTTAAAAATTGAATTAAAGATAAATAACAAGACAAATAGGGAAGAAGTGGCAGCATGACCAAAAGGTCTTAGCCGGTCCCACGAAGGGACAGTTTAACGACCCATTAACCCCTAGTGGAATACCTAATAAAACAAATTTGAGTTGCTGGATTTGCGACTGGATATAGAACTAGTGGAATTAATTAGTACTTTTTTTCTCATGTTATCAAAGGTCAAACATTCTAACTGAATATTCTAGAAAAGGCAACATAAATTTACCATTTAAAAATAGAATTTATTATTTTCTCCGAGATGATACTGCCAGTCAGCTCGTAGTTACTCAAAAAGTACAAAATAAATAATCCAACATAAACGCTGATAGGGTAGCTACTACAAGAAAGCTGGCGCCAGAAGATACGGCGTCCCACACGCTGGGAGAGTGCGTCGCCTTTGAGCAACAGCGGCGTACTCTCTCAGCGATCGTAGGAGAGGACCTCTCGCTGCCGAGCGTAGTCAATGCCATGCTCGGTAGTGACAGGTCCTGGCAGGCGGTGGTCTCCTTTTGCGAAGACGTAATGACGCAAAAGGAGACGCTCCGGCGCAGGCGGACCGGGAGCGCGTGAAGGCGGTTCCTCCGCCTTCAAAGTGCTTCCGATGCGGGGCTGCCAGGGGGGAGTCGGGGGACTTCCTCTGGCCAGCACGGCCTTGCACGCCTGGGGGCGACTCCAATGGCCGGAATCGCTTCTCTTTCAGCGCGGGAGGAGGCCCGGTGAGGACCGGGCCGTAGCCGCGGAGCGAGATGGTGAATGCCAACGCGACCCCATCTCGCTCCTTGCCGGGCGGCAGGAAGGTCATCGTGTGGTTTTTAGTCGGTTCGAGTCCGACATAACCCGCTGCTCTCCCCCGAGAGCGGTGGGTATCCGGGGGGATTTTCCACACGTTAAAAAAAAAAGAAAGCTACTACCTAAAGAAGTGTAAAATCATATCACAGTTTCCGAAACGCCAAACAATTTTAATCTACGATTTAATTCTTATGAACTGCTTGACAATAATTCATTAGGCTTCTAAACCGAACGTAACGTAGGTAATATTTCATCTAAAAGATTAATCGAAGATGCTCACTCATTTTTATTTAATAGTTTTTTTTTGTCCACGCTTAACATACATCGCTCGGTTACTTATTACATTATACATCTTTTAGAGGGAGTTTGCTGCGTCCATGACACTGACTTATTTATTCTTTCTTTCAGTATATGGAACCCGAAACTTTATTTTCTTTAACAAGAAAACGAACAATTTGTGGAAATTAGCATAACACTGTTTTTTTTATCAACATAGTTGGGACCTCACACTAGGCACAACTCTACAAAACTTAGCTTTGATTATGGAGAAATGAGACCTCTCGAATTCCTTTTCACTATCAAGTACATCGATCTCTGATTCCTCAAGCTCGTCTTCAAACAATTTCCACATTTGGTCATATCGCGTTGAGCCTTTATAATTGCTAGATTTATTCAGTTTTCGCGACATCTGTAAATTCAATTTAAAACTGCTAAGGTATGTTAACTTATATCCTAATTTTGTTATTTGTTTACAAATGTTAAAGGACAAATAACAAATCTTTTATTCTTTATTTTGTAATGCTTAATTAATTTGGACCGCCTAATTAGAAGACGGGTTAGTGTTTTTGCGTAACTCCACTGACGAACCGCGAGGCTTGGGCTCGATTTCAGACGGGGGCATAAATTTGTGTAATGAACATTTAAATTTCTTTATAATTGGGTCTGGTTGATTGTTAAATTTAACTTTGGGATTAGACCAACACAATGTATAGCATAGTATAGAGTGGCTAGCGAACACGCCTAACTACATCGACCAACCTCAAGGCTCGGGTTCGATTCCCGACGGGGGCAGCCATTTGTGTGATGGACATTTAAATGTCGGCATTTCCGGGTTTGGGTGTTGAATAAATTTTTATTATAATCGTTGACATAACACAAGATTCAATTTGTGTGATTTGTCCAGGGATATTTATTTATTATATATGTAATTTGTCCAGGGATATTGATTATTTGTTATCTCATTTATCTTGATATTAAGTACCTTGTGAAATAGGTGGAGAGTATGGAGTATAATTGTCACGATTCCTACAAACCTGTCTCCTCCTCAACATTCATTACTCTCTTCATTCAAGCACGCTGGTTTCTGAGACTCTATACAACACCCTTGGATAATACTCGAGCTATTTGACAAATAAAGGATAGCGCCCACTGTTGACGGGGCTCAGCATGTCGGGTCGAGGCGCATTGCATTGCAAAGCACACAGTATTGTAGTCTTTGAAACACACTGATGCGGTCCGGGCTGCATCGCATCGGCGGATTTCTGTTGCTCAGTGCCAAAGAGTAGAGCCAAAAAATAATAGTTTAAAAAACTAAGAAACACGCTTTTTATAGAAAACCGAACTAAAAAATAGAAAATAAATTTTAATGAATTTAAATTAAGAAAATAGTGTTAAAAATTTCAATGAATATAAATTAATTATAGTGAGAATAAAAAAATAATATTTTATTTTAAAAAAAGCGTGGGGTGCTATGAGTACATAAATATGAGCGGTTTTTTCTAATTTTTTTTATTCAAATTTATTAAAATTTATTTTCTATTTTTTAGTTTGTTTTTTTATAAAAGAAGTAGTTTTAGTCTTTTAAAACTATTATTTATTTTATTTATACTTTGGTTTCTTTATAAAAGCGTGATTTTTAAATTTTTATAAACTTTTATTTGTTTTGTAGAATTAAAATTCTCTTAAGTATACAAAAATTTGTCAATATTAGAGAAAACGGCTAAAGATAATTATTGGAAATAAAAATTAACATCGAGTCCTGCCTTATCGACTGTAGAGAAAAATTATAGAAAATTTTAATTCATTTTCTTACCTTATCGATTATAGATGAAAATTATATAAATTAACAAAAATCATATTTTGCAAATTGAAAAATGGAATAATTTTATCAAATTAGTGTATTGTAATCGGTCCTCAATAAATCTACAAAGTTTGAACGAAATCTGGCCGTTTAAAGTGGGTCAAAATCGCGCTAAAAGAAGTCGGTTACAAACAAACATACAAACAAAAATGGAATAATTTTATCAAATTAGTGTATTGTCATCGGTCCTCAATAAATCTACAAAGTTTGAACGAAATCTGGCTGTTTAAAGTGGGTCAAAATCGCGTCCAAAGAAGTCGGTTACAAACACACAAACATACAGGTCTTAATAGCTAATAGAAAGCGTGTAAAATAGAGGCGACTCGACGGAAAAATCGTTAAGTATGGAAAGTGGCGCTTCTATAATAATTATCATACGAAACTTTAGCGTTAAAATATCATTAGTGTTCTATTTACAATGTTATCGTGATTTTTGATCACAGTAGGCCGCATAAGAGAAATACGCGGGGGGTGCCTGGCTAAAATCCGCGCTGATGCGCCCCGGTACTGTGTGTACAACATGTATGAGAGCGATGTAGGCGAATTATTGCGCTGCGATGCGCCCCGTCTTGGCCCGTCCAAATGGCGCTATCCTTAATACATCTAGGTATTTTTTAAACCTAACTTACAGCGCCAATCAATGTTTCCACTTTATGTCAATAGATTATCCTCGTCCAATGTAAAAATAAATTATGTATTTAGAAATTGTAATTTATGACAAAATATACTTACGTTGCGTATATATTATAATATTTTGTTAAATAAAATGTATAGAATCGTATTACGGATATACACCCACTACTTTACACATTTGTTATACCACTGGTTTCCAACTAAATTATTACACACAACATAAAATTCAATGCTATGAGTAGTATTGTACACAATAAAGAAAATCATCTTTCATGACAGTTATTACTTCAGTACCAGTTGTCGTCGTCGTCAATATTGAACACGTCGTTCAATATATACTAGTGGTGTCCCGTTGGTCGAAATTCGACCATAATACATTTTAATATCTTGTTGATAAGAACGCTATCTTCATTTTTCAAGACTTGTGTCACAAGACTGACTGTCAGACACAAGTGTGACAAGACTGTGATCTTTTACCGTTATCATCAAAATATCTAATTAATGTATTTTTTAAGCATTATTATTGAAAAATATTAGCGTTCTGCACTTCTCCTACACATAAACTACAAGTGTGCCAAATTTCATTCTCCTCCGTTCGCGAAATTTTCGTAGAGTAGGAGGAATCGGCGCATGAGTACCGAAAACTATTTGACTTCAATTTTTTTATGCGATCCTCTTCAAATTGCCCTAAATTTTAAAAATAGAACTCTTTACCAATAATATTGAGTATACATTTCATTCATTTGTCATTTGTTTTACGATTTGGCGGCAAATTGAAAATTGTCTGTGCACGTCA
>NJDD01000955.1:186737-208371 GCA_002245505.1 Calephelis nemesis | reverse complement strand
GTATATTTATGTATTAAACTAACACACTGTAAAAATAATATATGTTATTTGCAGTTAAAAAAATATTTTTTTTCTTTATTACAATATTTATGGCAAGACTAGGTATTTTTGTAACATCTCATTTACACACATATTTCCGCAAATAAATAATTTTCTTTCTTTCTTTCTTTACATATACGATGATATGTACTTATTAAACATCTTTTGGCTGATACGACCCGTGAGAATCAAAGCCAAACTTCAGAGGCTGTATGCAATTAATAACATACTATTGAGCCATAACGACATTTGGTGCTTCCTTAAGATGGGTAGTAAATTGCGAGTTCTTATCAGGGCCATTAAAGATTTTGATGTTCCACTGATTGCCTGATTGGAGTGAACAAATAAAAATAAATGATATCTATTGATATTTAAGAACAATATGTTTTTGTTTATGTTTGTACAAAGTAATGTAGGTTTCTAGTGTGGGGCCCCCGTTTGTGGAAACTCCGGGACTTTTGCCCCGGTTGCCCGCAATTGAATCCATACCTGCCAATAGACACCATAAATGTTTTAAGTGCGTCGCTGTCGTGACAGTGGTTTTAGGCCTTAGGTGTCTCCGAACCGAGACATGAGAGTATCTTATGTCTCAAAACCCGGTTAAGTTGTAAAAACCGCAAGGTTCCAAAAATGTCTAATGGAAGTAAGTAAAATCGATAATCATCAGAAAATGAGCCTCATGATGATGATGAAGATGAGCATCAAAAAGAGTCAGTTATAGTTACTCAGCTTTAAAATTATAATCACCACAGACATAGAAACTTATACTTCTTATCTATAAATTGGAAAACTGAACGTCTATTAAAAATCAGCGTTACAATTCTTTTCTTAGAACGGCCATTGTTTTTAAAAGTAAAATACATTGTGTTAATACGAGAAAAATGTTTTCCTTCTACCATACATAATGAATTTTCCGGTTGGTTCATTCGTACGGTTTGCTTTTTGTAAAATGTATACGTATACTCGTCAACGTTCGTTCAGCGGCCATATTATGAAAAAAGGTTAAATAATATTAATTTATTTAATTTGTGAGTTGTGAAATTTCGATAAAGCTTCTTTCTTTCTTTCTTTTTTTGGTTTTTGGCATTCACGTAAGCATTTTGTCATTAGTCAAGTAGGCATATTTGCATCAAGTTAACCGATTTACCAAAATCGGGATTCAATTATTCAAAATTAGACTGACGACTTGTCAATAAAAGTCATGTCAGGTCTTGAGTAAAGCGATGGCCTCATTACTCAATCTCATATAGTGAGATTTGGCAGCAACGGAGAAATACATGATACGCTAATTTCTTCATGATTATTTCATTTGTGCACTTTCACTGAACAAAATTGTACAAAATGCCACCAAAATTGACTAATTGCACGCAATATCAACACGAAATTCAATAATTATGAAAAAACTTCGGCCATCTTTTCTCTCGTTGGCGCCAAAACTCATTCGATAAAGCTTTCGATAAACTTCGTTATAGACTGCTGGAGGTTACATAACAATGAACTCATGTCATATTCAGATAATGCTAACTTTGTCTAATGTAACAGTCTCTCTCTCGCTCATTTTCACTTTGTTAATTGATTTCCTAAGACTCTCTTAGAGAGAAGCCAGTATGTTAAAGAGAATCAGCAATATTTAGGAATGACATCAGTTGTATCATAATTTGCAAATCGAGATTCAAGGGACACAAACACACACATAATTTAAAGCATGACAATTATATGATTCACAATATTTAAATCCATCCCTGTTGGTCCGGGTACGCGAAGTAAAATAGACCACCTGCCTCTCTGCCAGACTGTAGTCTGTGTAGGTCTCTGTGTGGAATTGACTATTGACTTTTCTGCCTGACAGCTCGTAAAAGGCGAACACAGCTTAAATATAGGTCAGTACCAACAAGACCGCTGGTGGTAGAGTGCTGTGCAGCAACTTGTTCGGATTTTGAGGGCAGGGTAGCCAAGTAGACTTGAAAAATAGCTCTTCCGTCAGCGAAGTAGCACAAAGAGCGTTCGATGATGATGTTGGTCGAGTGGTTAGCGTACACACCTTACTACACCGATCAACCGCGAGACTTGGGTTCGATTCCCGTCGGTGCAGGCATTTGTGTGACGATCATTTAAATGTTTACATTTCCGGGTGTCGGTGTTTATTAAATTAATTCTGGTATCTTTTTAAGTGTTTCTATGTATTAGAATATTTGACTTACACTCACAAAACTATGATATGATTTGCTTACTTTGGGGTTAGATTCAATTTGTGTAACTTGTCCAGGGATATTTATTTATTATTTATTAATTAAAAAATGAAAACATGCATACTGTAAAATCGTATAAAATGTTAATGATTAACCATCATTCTTGCAATAATATAAACTACACTTTCAAAAAGTAGATTTAAGCCCAAATCACGAAGTGGTAAGTAGAGGTATAACCACCCACGGCCTGCAGCTGAAGACACAAAGTCCCAAAATGGGATATGTGACAAGCCAACCGCGCATGTACAATAAAAGTGCGATTGTAATTAATGATAACGTAATAATCACAGACTACTATGATAATGTAATAATATATTTATTTCAATTAATGCACCGCACATGTGACATTAGTTGACGGAACTGAAAGTGAGAAAAAAAATGTTGCCACAGCACAAAAATAATTTATGTTACTAGTAGCATAAGTGAAACTTTAATATGATAGGAATGTTTAAAAAATTACAACAAGGCACATGACTGGCAACGTCATTTTAGAGTAAGTCATATCAAATATTAATAGTCGCCTCCAATGGGTGCACAGTCAAAATATTGTCAAAATTCTGTGAACAGTAGCGACTCTTATCGTCAGATAACGGAGTCAAGATGACATCTGACTGTGACGTCGAAGATCAAAGACTATAGTGATGATCATATTGTATTATCTATAGCATTGACCTCTAAGTATACCTATTTCTATGATCTATAGTGATAATTCCTGACAGTTTTGAATCCGTCTAATTTGAATTTTTAATCATCCAGGTGTTATCCATATTGTTACTTACCATTAGACTGTTTCATTAATTTTAATGGGACCCAAGAGATGGAGTAAAATTCATAGAAAATAAAAATATGTTGCTAAATTCTGAAACTTATTTAATTTCCTTTATGGACAGTTACTTTACTCTTTGGTCGCCTCTGAGCATATAGCAATCTTTTAAAATTAAAAATTAATTTAGGTATTTGCATTTATAAACGTAAACGAATGATGTTAGAATAAATGGCGATAAGGAATAAATAGGTAAAACTACTGAAATCATGAACCAAGTTAAATATAAGGTTATCTATTTTTGTAGCTATTTAATTTTGTATAATTGTAATATTGAAATATTAATTTGCATGCCGTTTTAATGGCGAAATAGGCTTGAACTTTTAATTTTTTTAAGTGATAAGATAGTGAATAAGCTCACGGCTCTCCTGATGGTAAGAAATATCGTGGCCTATGAACACCATAGATATTATAGGTGCGTCACTGTCCTGTGACTGGGATGTTACGCCTATTGTGCAACTACCCTATAATAACTACTACCCTACCCTCAGGACCAGAACACGAAGATGTCGTAATGGCGGCAGAAATAGGTAAGGCAGTGGATCCCTACCGCCGGGTAGTGCTGCAAAACACTCTACTAAGAAATAAGATTAGCATGTAAGACCTTGTATTTTACCCACCCTATTTGCAAACAAATAAATTTGAATTTTAATTTGATCCAGTGTAGGGCTTGACTTCATGAAGTCAAGACCCACGTCCGGGTTTGATTTTTGGATCGAACAACAAAAAGGAAATGTATTTATTTCAGTTTCATAGCAAAAACCAAGGTTGCCCAGGATTGGATATGTGCCCATTAGGCGATAGATTTGCCAGGTTTGGTAGGTTTATAATTTAGATGAATTCAGCTATTCCTGGGTACCTCTGCCTAAATCTTCAGGAATACTGGCGTGAAGATACTTGTTTAATATTATGTATGTTATGTCATTTAACTTTTTGTACAGAAGTAACACATTATATTAAATCAATGTCTTGGTATATCTACATACCGCAAAAGAATGAATTGAATTGAAAAAATAAATTGAATTAAGCAATTTACTTTTGGCGTAACTAAATAATCGTGATAAAATCCGATGTAAATAAAATTTTAGTTTTATCTCTTGATAAGACATCGTAAACGCAATCTACTTAGTTGCATACCTACCTGTTGTACTTACTTATCGTGTCTATAATGTAGAAATAGAGTTATCATTTTAGGATTTTGAACAGCATCTGGGGTGTTGCCAGTAAGCTAAAAATGTTTCTTTTGAGATTGAAATCAAATATCTGATGGTAAAAATAATTGCGTCGATACAAACTTTAATAGATATCGACACCAAATACGAATAGTGAAGACGATAAAAAAAGATAGAAAACGCTGCCCGTCTTAAAACATTAACAAAAAACAAATTAACAATTAAAACAAACATTGACAAAAGTAGGAGTAAAGTTAAATTTATCTTAATCTTAATAATCTTACCTAATCTTATTTATATAATAAATGCGAAAGATTATGTGTGTTAGTTTGTTTGTCGCTCTTTCACGCAAAAACTGCTGAACCGATATTCATTAAATTTTCCATACACATAGAAGGTGACTTGGATTGAAACAGGATAGTTTTTAGCCCGAAAAAATGATCCTGTGGGGCCATTAACTACGCGGGCAACCCCGCGGGTAACAGCTACAATATGTTAGTATTGCATAACAAAACATCGCACAATATTTCACGAACGCAGGAATTTAGGTGAAGCTGAAAGTTCCTGTAATTTTTTGGTGAAACCGAAACTAAAGCCGAAACTAGATTTTATGGCCGAAACCGAAAACGAAATTGAAATTTTAGGTCGTCCCTATCACATTTTGGTAAAACCTACAATAGCAGTTTGAACCTTGAAGTAGACACCTTAATCTATGTTTAATAATAAGACGATGTGAGTATAGAAAAAAATTCTCGTACTTAGAATAATGTTTATTTCTAATGATAACAATAATTATTGATAACAGATCCGAGATTAGAAGACTGAATGAAAGAAGCATTACGATGGGATTCCCCGTGTTGGTCCGGGCTCCTTTGTAGAATAGACTATCTGCCTTCCTGTGCCAGGCAGCTCGAAAAAGGCGAGCTTAGGCTTACCGTCATTAACAACGTGACATCCTACTATGTAGAGTTTCGCAGCGACTCACCCGGATTGGTACCACCGCCTTACCTATTCCTACCGCCATAATGTCATGACGTGTTCCGGTTCGGAGGGTAAGGTAGCCGGTTAACTTACTTTTGCTAGAGGCCTAACATCCCGGCCTCTGGTTGGCAAAGCACCATTACCACCTTTGGTGTCTCTAGGCGGCGGGAATTTCTTACCACCAGGAAATCCGTCTGCTTGTTTGCCTTCCAATGTTTTAAAAAATAAAAATGGGCATTTCAGATGGGTTATCTAAACCGTGGAATTCAGAATGTATTGCCACGGCAACGTATTATATCGGTTAAATGCAAAGCCGGATTAGCCCCGTATGGGCCTGTAGGCAATACAATTTTTTGGGCCCCCTTTTCTTTATCTACTCTGACTGACAAAATCATCTGACGAATTTTTTGACTTGAGGATAATAAATGTAGTTTGGGAGTGGCCTATTCTCAAACGTTAATGAGGTCAAGTTACGTTTCGAAGGATTATATTAGTTCTAATATTAGACACTAGATGGTTCTGTATGTATAAAATGTTACATGCGTTGAAAAAAAAAATGTAGAGCCCTTAAGAATAGTATTGTTGATTATCATTTTCGATCCATAAAACTTTTTTTGCGGACTGCAGTTGATTCTGGGCCCCTAGGCAGTTGCCTACTCTGCTTTAAGGTTAATCCTGCTCTGGCGAAATGTACCACCACCATGTAAAGTACCACCGATTCCAATATACTGGAAAACTCGCAATATTACCGATAACATAATAATTTGTATCTGTATCGGATGCAAAAATGTCGCATAACCAATTACATACTTGTTTTTCCGTAAAGTCATGTGTAGATAATGATAACTAAAAGAAAATTTTGCATGTTTGTTCCTAAAACAAACCTACTTCCAAGGGAAAAAAAAAATTTTCTTATGCAACAGTAACTATTATTTTACGAAGTTACCGAGACAGATTAAAAAACTCGGTTTTTTTGTAAGAGGTCAGCGAAGCAGACACAACTATCTTAATAGTAAGACATTTAAGCTGTAGACTGGACTTAGGCTTGACATCCTGGCCACAGAACAGCGGCGCTTTCATAACATCTATATTGTCTATAGACGACGGTTGTCTCTCATCCATGAAACTAGACTGCTACTGGAAGTTCCACGCCCAACAAAAAACTGATGCGTCGCTTATATAACAACACCGCGAACACGCATTTTTACGTTACGTTTTTATTAATTTACCGAATAAAGAAGTAAATTCTACGTCTTTTTGGTCAATAACATGCTAATAAAGCGGCCAATAAGAGGCCGTAGTTTCAAAAATTGTATCACCGTGAATGTTGTCATTTGTCGATTTTTGACATAAACACCGCGAATCTCTACAAACGTAAAGTAGCGAAAATTCATATTCGCGGTGTTGTAATATACAAAGACTACAATAGTAATATAAGCGACGTGATGTCATTTCCAAACATTGCCGACTCTCTCTATTGTACAAGTCTACCCTTCACTATGAACCGGAACATGACAGTCATTATGGTGGCAGGAATAGATAAGGATCACTATCTGAACAAGTTGCTGTACGGCACTCTATCACCCGTGGTCTTGTTGATATAATCATGAAGCTATATAACTACTGGAGGTTAGACTCTTAACAAAGACCTGATATCATTTCCAAATGTTGCTAACTGACCTTTCATTGGTTTTGACTTTGTTAACTGATATTACAAGACCCTTAGAAAGAGAGGTCATTACATTAGAGTAAGTCTGCAACATTTAGAAATGACACATCAGCCCTTTGTTAGGACTGTAACCTCCAGTAGTAATATAGCTTTATGGTGATGCCCTATACATTAACCAGTGCTTACAAGTTGCCTGGTAGAGAGGCAGATCTACTCTGCTACTCTACTCAGCAAACCGGACCAACACGGGGCAAAGCAACTGTTCATCAAATTACGGTTTACGATTTAAAGGGGTTTACTAGCTACTTAACCTATCGAACAGGAATAAATATAAATAAATAAATATCCCTGGACAACTTACACAAATTAAATCGAACCCCAAAGTAAGCAAATTATATACAACAATACAAATACATAGAAATACTTAAATATATACCAGAATAAATTTAATAAACACCCAGACCCGGAAATGCAGACATCTAAATGTTTATCACACAAACGCCTGCCCCTGTCGAGAATCGAACACGAGCTTCGCGGTTAGTCGATGTAGTTAGGCGTGTACGCTAGCCACTCGACAAACGAAGTGGCGATGCGACTTTAGTAAGATAACAGTCGCAATATAATGGACCTAATTTTGACCTATTAGAAATGTACATTAAAAAAGAAGCCACTATATAGTGGACCCACTTTTGATATACTTAGAAATGTCAATTTAGACAACTTGTTTTACGTGACTTGCAAAATTTATTATCTGTGAAAATCTCAAGTGCCTTCAACGAGCGTATGGTCTCAATCACAGACAGCCATGAAAATCATGATTGGACATAAGACATAAATAAGTCTGTCCAAGATGAGCAAAAAATGATGACAATGTTGCTGACATTATCGGGTTCCATTGGTACGAAACCCAAGAAGCTTAAAGTGTCTTAGGCTCAGCCTGAGATCATAAGGCGATACATCAGATTGTTTGCCGTCCCAAACAATTCACCATTAATACTTTTATGTATCTAAAGGCGACTTATAACGCATAAACAGAAGATACATTTGATTTTTTATTACATAAGACAGCGAACAAGCACACAATTAAAAGACAAATGTGCCACATCGACACTATAGATGTTATAGTTTCATCTTAGTCTTACGGCCGGGGAATAAAGTCCATAATGCTACCCAAACAAGTTACTGGTACTTTACCACCAGTGGTTATGTCGGTAATGATCATTTTACCACATGCTCGCCTCTTACGAGCTGCCAGACAGTAAGGCAGATTGTCTATTCTACACAGAGGGTCCGCTCCAATACGGGCCAAGTCTTCGTTATTTTAATTTTCTTCCTATAATTCAAACAAGTATCTTCACGCCCATATCCCCGAAGAGGTAGGCAGAGGCATAAGCAGGGCACCCACGACTAGCCGAAGACACTAAGTCCCATAGTGTGATAGGTGGCAAGCCTATCGCCAACCGGGCACATTTCCAATCCCAACCAACATTTTTTTTTATTAGAAAATTTGAAAAATCCAATTTTATTTTTGATGGCCGACCCGGGATTTGAACCCGAGACCTCACGCAGTCAACTCCAACACCCGGACCACTAGACCACAGAGGCGACTATACTACTGCTTTTTTAATTCAAACAAACTAGGTGCTGGAATGTTCGACAAACTAAAAAGGCTTGAGGAGTATCCTTGGACCAGATCAAAATGTTATGAGTTTAATATTCAATGTAGAGACGCAGATATTTTACAACTTTATGATGTTTAAAGATGGGATATGTATGTATTAGGTAGTAGGAAGTTAATATATTTTTTATGTATACATAGCAGCAACATTCCAAACAAACAGAGCTATATACTAAACAAATGAAAATGTAATATAGTTGGCTTAAATGCCGTGATACTGGCTTATCATGTACTTACTTATTTTAACACACGATGAATTTCAGATTTTTTTTATCAGAATACTACAGATAAATAACAAGGTTTAAGAATTACCTAATAACAAATAAAATATTTTAATTTCATGACTTTTCCGGAGACAGGAAAAAACTCACCTCAGGCAGCAGTGTGTATGTTCAAACCCAACTTGTAGGGTTACTCTTGAATCTCGATTTATGCAATATTGAAATTGGAATCGAATATGCCAGTGTTCCCCAAATACCGGGTCGCGACCCGGTACCAGACCATTTACATTAAATACCGGGACGCGATATTTGATAGCGATCGCCCGTGGATCAGGAAGCTCGTATAAGGCGAGCATAGGCTTTACGTCACTAACACCTTGACATCTGACTAGGTGGTAGAATTTCGGGGCGACTCGCCCGGATCAGTACTACCATCTTACCTATTCCTGCCACTATAACGTTGACGTATTTCGGTTCAGAGGACAAATTAGCCGGTAAACTTACATTTGCTCAAAGCGCAACATCCCGGTGTCAGGTTTGCCATCATTACCACCTTTTGGTGTCTCTAGGCGGCGTGAATTTCTTACCATCGGGAAATTCGCTGCTTGTTTGCCTTCCAATATCATATATCATAATAAAATAAATAGAAAATAAATAAAATGAAGCTTTTTGAAGTAGGGCTTCTTCAAGTAACTCCACAGTAATGGAAGGTACAGACCTTATACAGGACTGTATACAGCAGTCCCAATACAGCCCATGTGTTGAAAACTAAAGACAAAATTTGTCAATTGAATCATAAATTCGACGACATTATCAACAGGTTAATAATTATAGATATACCCAGATGACGAATCTAATAATTTTGAATACTCAAGTACCAAGTCATTATCTGAACAAAGAATAAAATTAAAATTAGAAAATACAAGTGTCGCTTTTCATATTGTTTTTTGAAAATAACAATAATATTTATTAACCTGGGATTATGAAGCAAACCAATTTCGTGTTAATTCGTTCTAAATACACATGTTCCGATATTCCAGTGTAACTTATAAAAATCGTTAATAGATTTTGTTAACATTTTTCGGTAATGGCACGACACTATATAATATGAATCGCAAAACAGTCACGACATTGGTAATGTCAATTCAGTCAGATTAAAAAACAGAATACTGAGTCTAATAGTAGCTATATTATGATATTCGATTCCATTTTCCAATTTGCATGAAATCGAAATTCAAAAGTAACCTACTGATACCACCTATTCAAATTCTTAGCGCCAACGTCATTTCCTGCTTTTATGGTGATTGCAGCCATATTTATTTTCCTACAAAAAATAGGTACGTCAGACAACAATCAACAAACATAATAGTCAGTTTTTTGTTATTGAAGCGCATTTCACGACTTTTTGTTGTTCTTCTTATTAAATTGAAATTTATTTATTTGTGGATCAAGTGTGTTTAAAAATTGCAAAACACTTATTAGTATTAACATATTTTACCACATTTTCTTTTGGAATGACTAATGCAAACCTCTCGGTTTTTACCACTTCACCGGGCTTTAGCTACCCTTACAGGTCGAATCTAGTTTGCCCAGCAAATTAGGGTAGGTAAAGGCTTTAACATTTAAATTTTGGTTTTTAATAATTCATTTTATTGGTCCTTTATGTTGACTTTTCTATTTCCTTATATATTATGTTGTTTGAAAAAAAATAAAGCCAAAAAAACTAACGAAAAATTCGTATTGTACCAAAGTAATCAATATCGCCAATCTTCAGATTCTTCAGAAAATGTTTTAAACAATTTATTCAAATTGATTTCCTCTTGCTAACGACTAAGTAAAAGCGGTTTTAAGTCAGGTTTGTGTATTTTAGATTTGAATTTTTAATACCTAGACTTGCTTTAAATTACTGATAATACCTACTTTACCGCCTACCTGCAAACCTTCATGCAATTCTCGCACTTGCAAATGTACTCGTACTACTAATTGGATTTACTGCTCTAACTTAATCTGGTTCTGCTTTAAAAAAAACAACGGGTTACACTCCTGGAGTGCCGGCAGAAGTGAAAACTTGAATGTTAACGTAGCTTTAATTGTAAGTACGAAAATACTATGAACTATTACTTATGAGGTAGAATACAATATTCATTTATAGCGCTATCGTACACAAACATGACAGCACCAACATTCGCGCAAGCGCCCTGTGCGGTCTCAACGAAACAGCAGGCGCAAGCATACATTTTCGCCGCGCTGTAGAAAGAAAGGGAGATACTTCCTCTCCTACGCCGCGCCGGCTGTTTACTTTCCACCGTCTTACGAATTTTCGATTAGGTACATGTCCTGACGCGAGTTTAGAAGTTTTTACCCATCCAAAAAATGTGCGCAACGCCGCTAAAGAAGTTTTCACTTCGAAAATAATCTCATTTATTTTAAAGGATTGCGAAGTACCTAAGTATACATATATCTTTACGCCCATATCCCCGAAGAGGCAGGCAGAGGCACAATCAGGGTACCCTTGACTAGCCACACACTAAGTCCCACAATGTAATAGGTGGCAAGTCTATCGCCAACCGGGCGTATACTATATCCCGAGCAGCATTTTTAGTAGAATATTGAAAAAAACAAATTTTCGTTTTGTTGCCCGATCCGGGAATCGAACCGGGACCTCGTGCAGTCAAGTCCAACTCCTGTTCCGTTAGACCACAGAGGCGATTTATTTAAAGGAAATCCTTTGAAATCAACCTTAAAATAAGTATCGCACGAAGAAGCAGTGGAAGTACTAATGCGGGCCTATGCCAAAAATAGATGGGTCATATGAACCACCAGGTGACGTATATAGGACGATATAAGAGCATTAAATAATAAGATTCAGCACTATGCCGTCACCTGTAAGCTGTCCAACTGAGTGCAGGTGAGAATTCAAAAGTGCAGGTAGAGTAAGTCCGTTTTGGTCACTTATTTTTGTACGGCATTGCTATCGTCGATAGAACCATAACAAATAATAAGAAAGCGTGTAGTGCCGTAAAAAATGGTGTGCCAGAAATCGGGTATTTTTTTTAATTAAATTTAAATTTGGCCACTTGATTCTGTACGGCATCAGTTTCATACTGTTTCAGTACAGCTTCTACTCCAATGATAAATATGCCGTACAAAAATAAGGGACCACAACGGACTTACTCTACCTGCACTTTTGAATTCTCACCTGCACTCAGTTGGAAAGCTTACAGGTGACGGCATAGTGCTGAATCTTATTATTTAATGCTCTTATATCGTCCTATATACGTCACCTGGTGGTTTATATGACCCATATATTTTTGGCATGGGCCTGTAGTCTATTACTCCTTGCGGTTTTTGCATCCAAATTACAAATCAAGATTTTTGACGGTCACCTCTGTGCTCTTTTACTATACTTGTACGGAACCCTCGGTGCACGAGTCCGACTTACACTTTTCCGGTCCTATTGAAAGTTGTATGGGTTGCTTATTCTTATTATTGTATTATTTAAATGATTAATATATCAATAAAACAAGTTTTAAATAGAGGCGACCTGTGGGTCCTCGCAATTTGCAAACCGGTCGATTCAACTTACTTCTAATAATAGTTGACAAATTTCGAGTTTAAATCCTGTGAGACATACAGACATATCCGAAGCGAAAGGTACACCTACTGTCTTATTATCAAACGAAGACTAAAGTAAGAGAAAAGTTGTATGTAAGTGATAATAAAGTCTGTACGACAGTGCAATAAAGACTGTAATTCCAGTTTAAACCTGGGAGTACTTTAGTCTAAGTTTATTATTTCAACTGGTAAGTTTTAGACAACAGACGTTTGATTGTAATGATTAATTTTAGGTAGGCAAACAAGTACACCGCTCTACTAAGGGTAAGAGATAACCTGGGTCTATAGACACCTTAGATGTTATGGGTGCATCGCTGTCCTATAGCCGGGATGTTAGGATTGTTTATTTGTAACTAAATGTTGATAATTCGCCAGTATAGTGTTGAAGAGTACCTAAAATGACATACCTACTCGATTCCAATTTTCAATATTGCATGAATCGAGCTTCAAGAGTTACTTTACAGATCTTACTACCCGTTTCATTTGAAGATATGCTTACTCACTGTTGGATAAAATGGCTGCTGTAGAAGCTAATAGGAAGTTGAAGAATATGAAAAAGCGTTTCTTTTTCATTTTTTAGTTTTTGGTACTAGTGTGAGCATTTGCTATATCAAGTTGAAATGTGCATTATGTTTGCATTTGACAAAATTGGGTTTAAATTATTCAAAATGAACCATCACCCGTGTCAGATTCGTGAGTAAAGCGGTGGCCTCGTTTAAAGGATAGCGCTCATTTAAACGGGCCGGGACGGGACGCACTAGGCATCCCGCGCGCATTTTCCGATGCGGCCTACAGTGACCAAAGATCACAATATCACTATTAAGAATAGAACACTCTAATGGCATTATGACGGTAAAGTTTCGTATCACAACTACTAGAGGCGCCACTTACCATACTTGATGATTCGTATGACAACTACCTACTAGAGGCGCCTTTTTCTATACTTGACAAGTGTTCGCGATGCCCGGCTCGGTGTGCTTTGCAATGCTATAGGTCCCGATTCCCGACCTGACATGCTCCGCCCCGTCAACAGTGGGCGCTATCCTTTTAAAGCTCATTTAATGCGATTTGGCGGGAACTAGGAAATACACGATACACTAAAACTTATTGTTTTATGATTATTTCGTTTGCGCTTTTTCACTGAAAAACAAAAGCCTCAAATTTCACCCAATATAAACACGAAATTCAATTATAACGAAAAACTCAATGGTGCCAAAACTCCATACGAAACTCAATCAAGCAAATACAACTTGTAAGTAGAAGAGAGTGTATGATGAGAAACTAATTGTTTTTGCCTAGTTTGCCTTGAACTCTGTCCAATATAGTAATTTGAATGAATAGTGGGTCCAACGCCTTGAAAGTTAAGGCTGGTCACATGAAAATTGTATTGAAGGCGTGCTGCAGTACGTTTTCCATAATTGTTTATCAGATTAGATAAAAATTTTTGACTTATTGTGATATCATTGATTTTATAACTGTGCCAAAGTTCCTTATGGAATATAATACTTACATACTTGACTTAGGCACATAAAATTATGTTACTCGTGTTGGTGCTTATTTATTAATTTTTATGTTTTTTTATCATATTGGAAGGCAAACAAGCTGACGGATTTCCTGATGGTAAGAAATTCATGTTGCCTCGATAGAAACATGACAAATAATAAGAAAGCGCGTAGTGCCGTAAAAATAGTGTGCCACAAATCCATTATTTTTTTTTGATATTCTAACAATTTCCAGGGTAAAATTTGTCACTTGATTCTGTACGGCATCAGTTTCATACTGTTTCAATACAGCTTCCAATCCAATGATAACAGTGCCGTACAAAAATAAATATCCAAAATGGACTCACTCTACCTGCACTCAGTTGGACAGCATACAGGTGACGGCATAGTGCTGAATCTTATTATTATATGCTCTTATTTCGTCCTATATACGTCACCTGGTGGCTCATATGACCCATCTATTTTTGGCATGGACCGGTAGCCCATTAACTGTCTAACTAGTAACTAATTTTGGGGAGAACATATTATTTGAAATAATAGTAATATGAGCTTTAAACCTAGATGTTGTAGGTTCCATGGAACTATCATACAGAACTGAGATGTGGGCTGTTGAGGTGGAGACAACATACCTACTTATTGGAAATATTGTTCACAACTGGTAAATCTAAAAAGATGTTGTGGTCTAATCTATAGATGCGTCTAGATTATTGGCTATTGCATCACAATTTTCAACTGTTAGTATTGAAATTATTGTTCTTTCCACAATTAATTAAGTAAAAAAAAATTAAAACATGATATTGATTACAAATTGCTCTATTTCTGGGTTGGGGCCAAATAGTGATTGGCATGAATTTTGTCTATGTTAAACGGCCATATTCCAGCTGCTGTAAAACCAGAACTAATATTCCGTACAGTAGGTAGGACACGAACATACTTAAATGCCATTTATTAGATGGTCATGCTTTTTCCGGCATTGTCACGAGCTATATTAATAGCTTTTTAGAGGTTTCAAAATAGTGCTATTCATTGAGTGTAGTTTTGTGCGTCTTTTCCTCTTAAAGCACTTCTTCAAAAGGTTAGGTCGAAGATTTCGTCTAGGTATAGCACTTCCTTTATTTGTTTTCCTTGTATAATTATTTAACATTATAAAAATTCGGTCATTCAACATACAACACTTCCTACTAATTACAAATATTTTGTATTGAAATTGATCATATTTTTGATGCAAACTTTTATTGTAGACTGTACTTACAACGCTTGAATTAAGCACGTACCTACATAAACACAAACATCACAAATTATTAAAATATTAACGTATTCAAGAATAATAATATTTTTGTCTAAACTGGATGCAAACACAAAACATTAATGCAGACTTTTGAGTCTAACACAACCTAATAAAAAATATCCCAGACAATACACGTGCAATAAGATATAAGTAATTATAATAATACGTGAAGCAAAAACTTTGGACCCTTTTTACGAAAATTGGGCCTACGGAGGAGCATAAAATTTGACACACTTATAGTATATGTGTAGGAGAAGTGCAGAACGCTAATATTTTTCAATAATCCTATTAATATTATAAATGCGAAAGTTTGTATGTATGGATGTACTGATGTTTGTTACTCTTTCACACAAAAACTACAAAGCCGATTACGATGAAATTTGGTATGTAGGTAGCTGAAGACCCAGAATAACATATAGGCTACTTTTTATCCCGGAGTTCCCGCGGGATTGGGACTTACGCGGGTGAAACCGCGGGGCGCAGCTAGTAATGCTTATAAAGTACTACATTAAATCAATAAATTAAGCATTACCCACACTACTATGCATTTGACACACACAAACAAATATATTGATAATAACGATAAAAGATGACACACACACAGATGGCGCACTAAAAAGTTTGGAAACGAAGTATTTGGTCTTGAGAAATGAAGATGACGTTCTTATCAACAAGATATTAAGATTTATTATGGTCGAATTTCGACCAAGGGGCGACCACTTGTTATAAAAAAAATATCAAAATTTTCAAGACTTACTTTTTGCGATGATACAGAAGATTTGGCTACAGTTTCTGGTGCTGCTTATAGCAAATGATAACTCTACGGGGCACTGAATGACTCATAGATTAATCTTATACCCAAGTAGAGAAAAAAATACTTTTGTAGCAACTCTTCTCCGTCACAAGTCACAACTCTCCGCGGTCCCCACTATCGTTCTATCGTGTTTTAATATTAAACTTAATTTAAATATTTCTTATTTAAATTAATAAAGTGTGGCTGATACAATTAGATTTTAGTAATGCAAGTAAATACAAAATGAAACGCTTAATTAAATAAAATGCGTTTATTAACAACTTAATGGTATGCTTTGAGTCGTGGAGCATAAAAAATAAAACCTCATACTAGTACGTATTAGAACTATTCTCTAATACAGGTAGGTACGGTTTTATGTTTAACTGTATGCACGCCGTAATTGACATACACACTCTTGAGATTAGTGCTTGTAACATGTTTTACTTAAACATTTTGATAAAATACCTCGTAAATACGAATGAATGAATGAACTCTTTATTGTGCACAATTGTACAATTATATACATAAATAGTACAAAATGATACAATTAAGTATTAACAAGAGCATATTATTATAGTTTTTGGTACGATTATAAATATTAATTAATATTATATTACGATTTTTGGCAATTAATTAAAAGTATCCAGGCCAAATTACAAATCACAAACAAGATTGTTTGAGTTAGACTCTCTTCTAAATATAAAAATAAAAAACAGTATTTGTCCGAGATCTAGTCAGTTTTTATTTAGTTTTTGTAACTGTAAGTAAACTATTATGATTTCATAACTGCAGTATAAATGTTCGCGTGGGGTACTATACACCCTACTTTTTAAAACCTATACCTAACTTTTCCGAAGTACCAACTACATAGTTTATATTCTCAGACTATGTAGTCAATTATAGACTTATTAAACATACAAAGGTCTCTATTGAATAGCTTCAATACTTTAAATTTTATTAATATCTAAAATACACCGATTTTGTCAAAGACACACTTACTGATACACTGACACACTGGTGATCATTAAAATGTTTGGCTACTTCCTGAAGTGCAAGAAAACTAAAATTTGGTAAGTACATATTATGTAACCATCAACAAAAAAAAATCATAAATTTATAACTTTCGTCCCCCATACCCTAACATAGTTTGTACGAGACTTCAAAATGTAAGGGTACTTCCTGAAGTGCTACAAAGCCAAAACTTTGGTTTGTAAATAAAGTTCCATAAACATTAAGGGTCCATGTATGCTAAAATACGTCAGCAGTTTACTGTTTTTTTCATACAAAGCAATCATGGATCTTGCTGACAAAAATACACAAGATTAACATGAATATGCTTTATAAGACTAGTGTTTCCAAAACACGATTCATTTCACTTTGCTCGGCAGAAAATAATCAAAAAGTTAACCCTTTTTTGAAAGCAAATCCCAACTGCCTACTTCGATTATGGAAATATCGACGCCAGATTTTACATAAACATAGATAAGTACTATACCTAAAAGATAAGTGTTTCAGTTTTTATACTTTTTTTAATTACTTTTATAGTGTCAAAAATAGTGATTTGTCGCTTAAGACGTTTACTTTAGAGCGCAATACTTCATAGTAATCATGGAACGGGGGAGTGCGGCGATTGGCTCTTCTGGCTGACTAAGTACGGGGCCTTGAAGCCCGTTGCACCCAGGACATTGCTAGTATTAAAGCACAACAATTAGCTATAATTGAATACAATCGCTTAAGAGCAAAATATCGCCCTAATTTATCGCTTATGGTAATCAATAAACCATCAAAGAAAAAAGGCAAACACAGAGAATGAGCTATGGAAACGGGCATTGTTGATGTGCAAGAAATACAGCCCAAAAGAATTAACATTGAGAAGACTGAATAGAAACTTACAAAAAGAACAGCAATCCCACCTAAAACATTTCATGGAAAATGTTGCCAAGTTGACCACATAAGGTTTGCCCTGTGGAAAAGGTATTAGATCTCATGTAGAGCCAAGCTTCTGAATCTACGCGGTCTAACTCTACAAACCCCAAATCCACGATTTCTACATATTAGTAAAAATGTATGGTTTCTCTGTTTCGTTACTTACTTCAGAAACCAAACATTGGCAGTTATTCCATTACGGTAGCGGGACCACCACTCCGGGACAAATCACGACAATAGCGAGCAATGACGCTTTGGCGGCAAGAACAAGTAAGACGGTGATATCCATTCCTGAAATCTACTTCCTATAGATTTAAAATAAAGTATCCTTTGCTCTTTAAACCTTTCTCCAAGTAACAAGTTTAGAACAAAACTCTTCATCTTCATGTATTTTTTCATTTTTCTAGAAATGAAACTTCTTGGTTTTTACAACTTCACTAGACTTTGTATGGGCAGTGGGCATTTTATACAGTGTTACCATCACTGTAGAGTTACTTGACGAAGTCCTTCTTCAAAAAGACTATATCCAAATGAACAAACCAAACTAAACTAAAATAATGTAAGTAAGGTATGGGTATAATGGGTAGCATATAATTTGCTTACCTATTTTAATGTTACATAAATTTGTGTACTTTGTCCAGGGATATTTTTTTCTATTTAATACTTAATACCATAAAATTAAAGCGACCAAGTGCGAGTACGACTTGTACGAGAATTCGTTCAACGTAATTCTCAAAAAATACGAGGATAGATATGATGATATAAATATTATCTTTCCCCGTGTTGGTCAGGACTCCTTTGCAGAATAGACCATCTACCTACCTGCCAGGCAGCTCGTAAAAGGCGAGCATAGGCTTACCGTCACTAACACCATGACATCTGACTAGGTGGTAAAGTTTCGCAGCGACTCGCCCGGATTGGTACCACCGCCTTACCTATTCCTGCTGCCATAACGCCATGACGTTTTCCAATTTACAGGGTAAGGTAGCCGGTAAACTTACTTTTGCTCGAGGCCTAATATCCCGGTTTCAGGTTAGCAACGCACCATTACTACCTTTGGTGTCTCTAGGCGGCGTGAATTTCTTTCTATCAGGAAATCTGCTTGTTTGCCTTCCATTATCATAAAAAAAGAATACCAATGAAATATGTTGGTATCACTTCAATATAAGTAGTATGCTGACAGCCCACGACTCAGCAGTTTTAAATCCGATATGACGTATTTCTAGAAATGACATTCAAAATTAAATACACACTGTAACAAATAACACTATCACACTACATATACATACCTCATACATACATAGACCATACATACATAGACCATTGTAGAAAACGCCAATCCTGAAGCACTAGACTACAAAAACCATTATACGTCTACTGCTAGTAACCTGGAGTAAATGCTACCCTGGGGTATGCTGCATAGCACTCTGCTATCAAGGTGTAGCAGAGTGCTGTGCAGCAGCTCGCCCGGTTTAGTACAACTGCCTCATACATACATTCCCTCTTAAAGTCAGTGCTCGTCGTTTAAGTGTTTGGATTTAGAGGTCACCGTTGGTGGTGGAATTGTATACATGGGTTTAGCATCCGGTCAAAACATAGCAATGTCTGGTACATTAACATACTCTGTCTGTCTGTATGGTCGCCTCTGTGGTGTAGCGGTCCGACGTCGGACTTGTCTTCTTGAGATTCCTAGTTCGATCCTCGGATCGGGCAATAAGAAAGGAACAAATATATTTTCAATTATCTAATAAAAATAACGTTTCCCGGGATTACGTTCATGGTTGGCGATAGGCTTGCCACCTATCGCATTGTGGCAATAGGTGTCGCTTATAAGTGATAATGAAAAACACGTTTAAAATATCTTCACGCCCATATCTTCGAAGAGGTCGGCAGAGGCATAATCAGGACACCCACTAAGTCCCACAATGTATGAGGGGGCTAGCCTACATCCAAACCGGGCACATATCTGATCCCGGGCAATGTTATCTTTATTAGAAAATTTTAAATCTTTATTTTTTTAGTTTCCGGACCCAAAGATCGAACCCAGGACTTCAAGAACTCAAGTCCGTCGCCGCGGCTCGCCGGACCGCTAGACCACAGAGGTATCCTATCATACCTACAATACCTACGTAAAACATTAAAAAATCAATCATGTAAGAGCAGTGAAACTGCAAATACTGACTTCAACTTTTTTTATCACAACGTCCCCATTTGATAATATTTTTTTCGAAAGATAGGTAATGTTTCCGAGATGGTCGTGTACACATTTTAGCAACATCCTACTAGCAGTTTTGAGTTATCATCATCATGGTCTCACAGAAACATTTTTTCAGGATAAAAATATCCTATGTGGTAATCCAAGTTACCCTCTATGCGTGTGCCAAATTTCATGAAAATCGCTGTAGAAGTGTTTGCGTGAAGGAGGAACAAACAAACAAACGTACAAACTTTTACATTTATAATATTCATAAAATAGGATATCACGTCACTACTGAAAATAAGTAAACGATATCATGAACATACACTGAAAAAACGATAGTATTGTATAGCAAAGGGGTAAATCTATAGGTAGTAGACAAATAAATAAAATTGGAGTGTCTGTTTGTGATATTAATACAACAGCTATTTAATACTTGCATAAGAATGTATAAACGGTACCTACACCAAAATAATATGTTTGTCTATCTGTTTTAACTAATTTCTTAAACGGCTGGATTAGGAGCGTCGCCAGCCGATGGCCTAGAGGGGGGCAAGTTGATACGGCGATTGAGGATCATAAACATATTTATGGTCAAGTCGGGAGCCTAATGACCTCGCCTTTTTTTACCTTTCTATTGCCGCCTAAATAGTAGTAAATGTACTAGAATAAGATCAAGCAACTCAAGCTTCCCCTTGTTGGTCCGGGCTCCTTTGTAGAATGGACCATCTGCCTTCCTTGCCAGGCAGCTCGTAAAAGGCGAGCATAGGCTTGCCGCCACTAACACCGTGGCATCTGACTAGGTGGTAGAGATTAGCAGCGACTCGCCCGGGTTGGTACCACCGCCTTACCTATTCCTGCCCCTATTCCTATAACGTCATGACGTGTTCCGGTTCGGAGGGTAAGGTAACCGGTAAACTTACTTTTGTTTGAGGCCTAACATCTCGGCCTCAGGTTGGCAACGCACCATTACCACGTTTGGTGTCTCTAGGCGGTGTGAATTTCTTACTATCAGGGAATCCGTCTGCTTGTTTGCTTTCCATTATCATGAAAAAAAAGTTTAAGACATAAGATTGGTTGCTTTCTTTGCGACGCCCTTGGGATGTACCAGTGTTGACGCGAATTTCACTGGCATATATATAAGTCTTAGGCTATGTTTATTTAATAATAGTAACGTCATAAACTAAATTGCTATTTTATTGAATTCCACGCGGACATAGTCGCGGGTAAAACTAGTAAGTATGTAATAATATTCATTAGTTAAATATTCCTCAATTGAATTTCCATAGATTATAGTACTCATCTATATTCTGTAGGCCGAATGAAGAGTTATAGACTAGGGTAGAAACCTTTAAAAATAATAATAAGTGAAATAAAATAGTAGTAGGATGAAACCAATTAGAAAATGAGGAGAATGTGATCAAAATGAAAGGAAAAATAAATTACGGTCGATCCGAGTTCGGGAAGTGGGAGGGGGGGGG
>NJDD01000955.1:164324-184891 GCA_002245505.1 Calephelis nemesis | reverse complement strand
CCCCCCCCTCCCACTTCCCGAACTCGGATCGACCGTAATTTATTTTTCCTTTCATTTTGATCATATTTTCCTCCTTTTCTAATGGGTTTCATCCTACTACTTTTTTATTTGGTTTTAAAAATTATCGACCCTGGTCTATTATTCTATTTATCAGCAAAAACGGTTTAATTAACAATAGGTAGTTATTATATTCACACAGACATACCTACAAATACTTATAAATAGAACGTGTACTACGCGTATTTAAGGTAGGTACAGACTCGACTGTGTGCCGTCATAACTCATAACTTTTGAACAGTAGGGATACATCTCGATGTCATGCGAATTGGAAATGTTTATATGTCATTTTAGGTACTTTTTAACACAGTACTAGCGGATTATTAACATTTAGTTAAGTACAAATAAATTCAACGAATCTGTTAAAATAATTTATTGTTTACTATTTACTAAATGTTAATGTGCATGACGACCAAAGACGATGTAGCATATTATTATGACCATAGACACGTAGACGGTATCGACGAGAGTGACCCAACCCGAAGGATGGCACGCGGTGGTACCATAAGGATACTTTGAGGCTAGGTAAATGTTAATGTCTTAGGGATTTTTTTTTGGGTAAATAACATTGTTTTGTACATAATTATGACCTTATATACTTTCTTTTGGTTTATATAGTTGATTTAACTTGGAAAATGATGTTTTAGAATAGGTTTTGCATTATTTTATGGTGTTTTTATGTATGTTATTTTGCAATGATAATTATGGTAAAGTTTAGGTCTAGAATATGTTCTATTGTCTAGATTTATGTATAAAATGGTAAAATGTGTTAAACTAGACCGTCTTAGCGTAATTCGAAACAATATATCTTTTTTTTTGAATGAAAAAAAAAAACTAATTGTACTTATTAAATTTTCAATGCCAAATGTGAGGCAAGTAGATACCAGCGTTCAACTTAATGGGAACAAGCTGGACCTTGTAGATTCTACTACATTTTTAGGAATAACGATTGATAAGACATTGCAATGGGGCCCACATATTGATAAACTTGCAATTAGATTAAGCTCAGCAGCATATGCTGTCAAAAAAATGAGACAATTAACTGATGTTGAAACCGCTAGGATGGGTTATTTTAGTTATTTTCACAGCATCATGTCGTCTGGAATTCTTCTATGGGGGAGTTCTGCCGAAGTCAATACTATATTTATTTTACAAAAGAGAGCCATAAGGGCAATTTATAACCTAGGCCCAAGAGTTTCCCTGAGAGAAAAATTCAAAGAAATCAAAATTCTAACTATAGCATCCCAGTACATCTTTGAAAATTTAATGTATGTTCACAGAAATTCAAGTTCATTTAAAAGAAATTGTGATGTACATTGTGTCAATACTAGGAATAAAAATAATCTTGTTGTGCATGTGTCTCGTCTCCACAGAGTAAGCAATTCTTTCATGGGCCTATGCATACAGTTCTACAATAAACTTCCCACTTATATGAAAGAACTTCCAATGAATAAATTTAAGAAATGTGTTAAATGTAAATTGTAAATAAAAGGGTTATTATAACATTGCTGAATATTTAACAGATAAGACTGCTTGGGATTAATTGCTCCTCATGCCAATCTCTTATAAAATATAATGTATCATTACATAAATTATTGTAAATATATTTTAAAGTAAGAAAAAAAAAGACAAGCCAGCTGAGTTTCTTGCCGGATCTTCTCAGTGTGCGGCCGCGTTACGATCCGGTGGTAGATTTACGAGTATTATTATATAGACCCGTCACAAGTGCCTCTTGTAGGTTTATGTGAAATAAAGATGATTTATTATTATTATTATAAGTGCTGTAAATAGCCAAAAAATAGGCTAAGTTTGGGTATGATAATAAAAGGTGAAATTTCTTGTGTTTTACTTACCCGATTGAAATAAAATTGGAATATGTTATTAGGGGTAAGTAGGTGTAAACCTAAACCATTGTAATGTGTATGCGATCGCGCCCGTAAAACTAATATAATAAATATAGTATAATAAATGACTAATGTGTTGCCAACCTCACGGTTTTTACAACTTCACCGGCCTTTGTGGGCCGAGCAGAGTGCTCAGCCCGATACATAATTATTTAAATGGATTGGACTGTTACCTACAACGTTAGCAACAAGGGCTGTCTCCCGGGACACCGTACCTCGACTTGGTGCTGCGTTCTGGTTACTGGGTGGACTAGGTGGAAGAATAGTGGCGGCTTGTCGCTCGGCGCTAGGCGCCGGGCGCAAGAGAGGTCTTCGTCGCCTAGACCGGCGGCGACGGTGTAGTGTAGTGTCTTGTGAATTTGTGTTCCGGTTGGGATTGGGAGGTTATTGAATCCGGTGGATCCGATAACATCGGATCGATCAGACGGGGTCTCCTAAGTTTGGCGGACGCGTTCGCGGCCGGTGTGTAGTCACACGCGGCAGCCGTTATTTCAAAGTAGTGTTCCGATACTTCTTTGAAATGCTGCGCTAATGAAATACTGCGCTAAGCCGCGCCCGCACGTTTTATACTAGGCCGGCGGGGGGCAGGGTAGTATAAAATACGGAAATCGCGGAATTTCGCCGCAACACGAAAACCAAGCGCTGTCGCGTGCACAGCTATGTATGCTAAAATAAATCGAGGTAAGACAAAAGGTTTGTAATATATAACACTTTGATGTATGTACAATTTAATAAAGAAATTTAATAAAGTATGGTCCCGGGGGTGAGGAATGGAATGTTCTGGAATCCCGTTCCCGAAATTGTATATATGTATACGGGCACCGGGAATCGGGTCTTCATTCGCGGTCGGTCCTCCAAGAAGAATTGCGTTTTATTCCCCAAAAAATCTCTCCAGACGGTGTACCATCAATTCGTCAGCCCTAGGTAATCTATCGGCCTCAGTTAATAATTCGCCAGTATTGTGTTCAAGAGTACCTAAAATGATGGCACACAATTTCAAATTCCAATATTGCATGTATCGAAGTTCTAGGGCAGGAGAAGCCAACTTGATTAGACATAAGCCTACTATTTACCAACGAAACCCTGTACGATCTACCACTTACATACTTCTTGAAATCTTAAATGAAACAGCATAGTGTGTGGTGCACAAACATAAAATATTTTTTATTGAACAGTCTTAGTTCCGTTTCGTATTAAATACTCGTATGAGATTTTTTCCTTAAATATACTTAATACTTTGAAATGGAAGTCTTGATGATCTAAAATCAACATTTATAGATCCTATCTATATATGAGTGTTAGCATTGCGTCGCAGTATCTTCCACTAGTTTAGTAGTTGGTAATTACATTGCGCAGTCTGGTTTATTTATTTATATTTTTTCCCTTGCCATGATCGACCGATTGGCCACCCTTGTAGAGTTAACCCTACAGGTTTAAGGTACTCTTGAATCTTGATTGATTCAATATTGGAAATTGGTTTCGGATATGTCATTTTAGGTATTCTTGATAAATAACAGTTTTGGCTAATTAATAACAATAAGTTAATAATAACCAATTAAACATTTTATTAGAATCGTTGTAATTTTTTGGAATTAAATGTTAATAATCAACTAGTACTGTGTTCAAGAGTACCTACCTAAAATGACATACCTACTAGTCTCCAATTTCCAATATTGCATGAATCAACATTCAAGAGCACCTAAACTGTAGGGTTACGCTGGAACCTCGATTTATGCATTATTTGAAATTAGAATCGAGGTTCAAAGTAAACCTACAGATCGCCCGATTTCGATGCGGATTTTTTTGTTGAACTTCTGACGTGAACGAAATGGTCAGCTTCGCACAGTTTCAACAGGGATTGTTGAAATGCTCTAATTTTAGTTTTGAGTAACCTTGCAAAATATACTCGTACTAGCGGCCCACCCCAGCTTCGCACTGTTATGTAATAAACATATGAAAATTCGCAAAATCCTTTGCGTAGTTTTAAAGATTTAAACATACAAAGGGACGTAGGAACAGAGGAAGCGACTTTGTTTTATACTATGTAGTGATGTATACACAGGACGTGGCAAAGAATCAAAGGCAAAGTTATAAAAACCACGAGGTTGGCAACATATTAGTCATTCAAAAAAAAGTATCAAAGATCCTCAAATCTCAAGGTAACATGGTATGTCAGAAAACCGCTTTTTATAGATGACAATAGCGGTCGGTTTGGTTTTGTTAATGGCTGACAAACAATAGAATGCATCCGCGATATTTTAACTGACTCAAAAAAGGAGGAGGTTCTTAATGTGACTTTTGTATGTTTGTCACCCGATTACGCGGCGTATAGCAAACTGATTTTGTGATTAATTTTTAGAAATATAGGTCATGTTTCCAAGGTGATCCCATATTATTTTTCTCATGTCCGGTAAACGGTTTTTTGAAATTTCTTATTCGCCTCTGTGGTCTAATAGTCTGGTGTTGGACTTTACTTCTTGAGGTCCAGGTTACGATTTTTGGGTCGAGCAAAAAAAAAGTGTATTTTCAATTTTCTAATAAAACCAACGTTGCCAGGGGCTTGCCACTTGTCACATTGTGGGACATATGCCCGATTTCACCAAGAGCCCCTATATTTAGGGGACCTTTTAACGTGTTTTAGGGGACGGTTTTATATTGAAACAGTTCCGTAAGTAACGTTAAAAGGTCCCCTAAAGTTTAGGGGCTCTTGGTGAAATCGGGCATTAGTCTTTTTGGCTAGTCATGGGTGGCCTTGTTGTGCTCCTGCCTATCTTCTGCCTTCTGCATATGGGCTTGAAGATACTTAAAAATTATGTCGGTCCATTTCAGAAGCGTCTGCTATCTTTCGAAAAAGGAATTATCAAATCGCGATATGGTACCCAACGAGATACATAATTGGAGTCGGTTTTTGCCGTGTACTACGATTAATTGTAACGATCTATGTATACCTTACTTAGCACTATGAGCTTATGGTGTTATACTAGCTAGTAAATATTTGTATGAAAACTCTGAACAGCATCTGTACTGTTGAACTCATTTAGTCTAAATCTGCAAAAATTGACTCCAATAATGTCCTTACCAAGTCGCGGTTTGATAATTCTTATTTTAAAATATAGATAAGGAATCCGAAATAAGCTCGCCCTTTGTACTTACGTTTATATTAGTCTTATGTTTTTCTGTAATTTATGTTGTGTACAATAAAAAGTTAATAATAATAATAATAATTTTATTAACATCCCACAAGTAGTTTTGTCATACTTAATCATTCATAAATTTTCGTCTACCTTGACGATATCATTATTAATTATGTCATCAACGTAGACACAATTGTATAACTCAAAAACTACTGGTCGGATCTAGATAAAATTAATTTGGGAACACCTTGAAATTGTCTTTAAAAATAGGACCATTAAAATCGGTTCGTTATTAGCCGAGTATTTACGTAACATACAAAATAATAAAAATATAGTAGAATTATTAAACTCCTTTTTCTAGGAGTGTGTTTAAAAACGTAGTACAATAATTTTATTATCTCTTCTCGGTTTGATAATTCTTCTTCTAAAAAAATCGCTAATGAGTCCAAAATGGTTCTACATAAATTTAATTACATCCCACTTAACTTTGACAAAAACTCTTAGGAAGGTCATGTTAATATTTTCATGGAACCATTTTTTATTCACGAAGCACCTTTAAAAAAAGGGTCATCAAAATCAGTTTGTTGGCCGAAAATTCGCTTGAAAAAATAAAAAAAATATGCACCTCCTTTTTTGAGTCTGTGAAAAGCGTTGTAGATCTCCATACGTAAAATATCTAATGTTTTATTGGTCTCACAAGATAAGAGTAATAAGTAAGATCTTACAGTTGAGGAACTGTCCCTCATGTGTGAGATCTTCAGCTTATTATATAACCACCTGGTTTGTTTAAAAAACCGACAAACCTCGTGTATGTTATCTGTTATTGTTAAGATAAGAGTCAATAACTATATGAATTTTTATTATGTTTCTACTATAAAATATGTGCCATTTAAATAATTTCATTTTACGGCATATGATATCTAGCGAAGGATTAAGGTTGATAACGCTATGATTATTTTTATTTAGTTTTTCCGTTTGCTTCTTACTCACTTTTCAAGGTACGACAGAAAATGCATTTTTTGTCGCAAAGCAGGATTACTAAAATGCCGCCATTATTGCAGTTATTCGTAATAGCGGTTTTTCAAAATGATAATTTTGGATATTGAAATTCAAAATGATAGGGTTTTTTGAGCGGAATTAAGCATATTTTTTATTTATATTTTTCACCCCGTGTTGAAAATAGCTGAGCAAAATAGACGAAAATTTCAAATATAGTTCATTACCAACAAGATCAACTGGTAGTAGAGTGCTGTGCAGCAATTTGCTCGAATAAGGATCCATTGCCTTACCTATTCCTGTCACCATAATGACTCTATCATATTTCGGCCCAGTGGATAGGGTAGCCGATAGACTTGCGAAATGACCTTAAATCCCAACCACCTATAACAACATACCTATAACATCTAGGCCACAGTTGTCAGGAGTTATCAGGAGACCCGCCTGCTACTTCGTTCACTTTTCACAAAAAAAAGTCTTCTTCGTCTAAAAAACATTGGGATTAAATATACAATATTAAATGGCCTTCAATAAGGGATGGGTGTACTGCCAAAAGTCTTTGCAATCAAGCAACGATTCTGAAGCCCTCACATAAAAAATATAGTATATAGTGACGTACATAGATATCTTCAAGCCAAGGCCCTTACGAAGTGAACAAAGAGTATCAAGGCTTCTTCCATATTCATTTCCATTTTCATATATACATGCCGGTTACGGAGACACTTGACAACATCCTCGGATAATACCTTAGCGATATTTAAACGTGGAATGTCAAGCTTGGTTTTCCCGGTCATCCAAATTTGCAATGTGTATCTGCTTTGTCAACCTTTCTTCTGTCATTCTTTCCACACTTTCTCATTTTAACATCAACACTTTTCTTCAATCCCACTCTTTTTTGGATCCCACTGTTGTATAGTAACAGACCACAAAAGTGTTCAAAAATGTGTTTTTTTATGCAGGGTTATTGCATGGTTACTGGTAACTAACGCATAATCTTTCAAGGACTGCTTTAATACCTATATCAAAAGCAAGAACTTTTGTTATACAGCTTTTAGAAAATCGCGGAAAATACATATGGTTCTCCATACAAAAATTCATCGTCCTCTGACAAAATGTGTGGAGAATCAAATTCTTTTTCTGCAATTTTCCAAAAGTTGTTGCTTTTGATGTATGAACCTTTCTAGGGCGGCTTTGAGCCCGAGAAAGGTTATGCGTTAGTTGCCAATAACCCTGCGTATGCACTTATTTGATTATCTCAATGATTTTTCTGTATCTTTTAATGCTAATCGGTGTCCGAGACAAAAGCAAAATCATAGCTGTCGAGTCCCAGTTGTGTTTTGTATTTTGTCACGATTCACGAGCACGAGCACGGTTTCCTTTTTATATTGTTCATCAGCGTATAACATGTAATAATATTATGTAGTTGACCGTCTTCGGTACCGTCTACGGTAGATAGGGTCAAATTTATTTACATTTTTAAATTGTTTATGATTAAAATTAAAATAAAGAAAATTTAGTATATTTTTTTAAATAATAAAATATTTGCACACCACAATGTGCTAGAATATGTAGGAATGCTTAAATAATTTTGTAACAACTTTTCAACACTCAAATTCCGCAAATAAATATTTTTCTTTTCATTTCGAATTTTTCCTAATTTTTTTAAATCGGTTTCGTCGTCAGCCTGCTTCGCGATTGATTTGATCTTAATTTAGTCCAATTCAGCTGTTGTTACCAAGACTCGGAACCGATACCATAGGTACTGGATACCTGTACTCCGTATATCGGTACCACCTCGAAACCGATACCTAAGCAGATATTTGGTAACCTATCCGGTTACCCTTGAATCTCGATTTCATGTAAATTCGACCTACTTTGCATGAAATTGAAATTCAATAGTAACCCTACGCTACTAACATCGTTAAATACCTGTACCTAATAAACGTATCTGTTAAATACAGGCGAGGCGTTGCTAATTTTCGTTTTTAGGTATCGGGATCATTTAAATCTATGAAGTAGAAACAAAGACAACTTCGATTGAAGAAAAAAAAATTGTAATCTTTTTTCTGGTACCGGTAATATTAAACCAGTACCGGTATAAAACCTTTAAACCAATAGTGCCTGTATTAAGTCTGGTACAGGTACTTACAGTAATGCTAACATCGTTGATATCGGTATCACTCCAAGGTCGTTACTACCGGTTCTCAAAAATACAGGTATTTCAAGCCTTGGTTGTTACACTACCAAATCTTAAACGACATTGTATTTTTATATATCAAAAATTTAACAGACAGAGAGTATGGATCAGTTTGTCATATACACAATATTAACTTTTGTACAAGGTTTTTAATTGTCAGTTTGACTAAACGCCAAGGGCGGATGGATCCAAGGGGGAGTTCAATGGGGTCATGAGTCTCCAGACTGCAGTACTTGGGTCTAGCTAGGTCAAATAGTTTTTGTTATTTTAAAATTTGTCTTCTCTGAATCAATCTTAAGTACGTGATCCCCTGGCTTGAAAACTGAATCTGTCCTTGCCGAAAATTTTGTTAAAAGTGACTTAAACTGACATTTATAATTCATGAATCTTTACAGATAATTCAAGTCATTCATTCACTCATTTTATTTCAAACATTAATTGAAAATTTCGACAAACAACAAATTACCATTTTTAACTCATCAGATCACTTTAGTGACGAGAATTGAGATTAAGAATGTTGATTATTATAATAATATTTATTTTAATAAAAAAACTCAACGAGTCCAATGTTATACCTATTAAATTACCTTTTTAAAGTATCAAATTCTTTCAAAATTTTGTAACAAAATGATAACAATCTGCTAGTCTTATTAAAATGTCGAAAATCCGATTTTAATTTCCAATCTTGCATAAAATCGAAATTCAGAATTAACCCGACAATAGTATTTTCAAACTGAACACAAAAAAAAGCTTATATTTGAATCTCCATAGAAACAAGTCGGGTCGTTAAGATAAATATAGGATTCATAATTTAAAAGGATTTAAGGTCAACATTAATAACCTATCCAAGATAAGAGATAGTGCATTTTTGGATCAGTTGCCAGGTAACCGCTGCTACTTTTCAATAATTAACAAAAATGATTTAGCAACTAAACTCTATTAGGCCTATCTCTACCTTTATATCAGTTATAATATTGGCCGAAATCATTACCTGATGCCAAGTGCCAAGTGCTTGGGTAAAATTTCTAAAGTTTTTTCAATAAAGAAAAAGGCGAAACGACGAGACGAAAGGGTACAGGTTCAAATCCTTATTTGAACGTGTTTTTTTTTCATTCAATTGGTTGCATTAGGTACAGCGATAGTTTCTGCCGATTTATTGCAGAGGCTGCAGAATTAGATAGTAATATCATACTGGTATCTGTCCAAAATACAACACGTTATGTAGCAAAACTCTACAAAATAAATAATTTTACCAATCAAACATTTTACCGAAAAAGCATTTGACCAACCATTGAACTAAATGCATCAATGTCAACACTAGAGGTTGTAAACAGAAGTAAATGGCTGACATTAAAACCTAACTACCCCAAGTGGCTAAAGAACCAACATTCCTGTGACAAAACGCAACAATAAATCTATAAATGTAACGAAACAGTAATTTCCCCATTGATATATTAAAATTTATTCCTCTTTTTAATATATCAAAGAATTTCCCCGTGTTGGTCCGGGCTCCTTTGCAGTATAGACCATCTGTCTTCCTGCCAGGCAGCTCATAAAAAGCGAGCTTAGGCTTAATGTACTAACACCGTGACATGTGACTATGTGGTAAAGTTTCGCAGCGACTCACCCGAATTGGTACCACCGCCTTACCTATTCCTGCCGCCATAACGTAATGACGTGTTCCGGTTTGGAGTGTAAAGTAGCCGGTAAACAAATTTTTGCTCGAGGCCTAACATCCCGGCCTCAGGTTGGCAACGCACCATTACCACCTTTGTTGTCTCAGGAAATCCGTCTGCTTGTTTGCCTTCCAATATCGTAAAAAAATACACTTAAATCTGTAGATGAAATAGGTATTTTTTAAAAACAATAATTATCGCTACGTAGTACCTATTGTATATTATACAGAATCCAAAACAAGCGTATATAAATTTTTATTCGGTTTGTTTAAACGTAACTTCTGTAGGGTTACCTACTCTTGAATTTCTATATCATGCGAATTGGAAATTGGAATAATATCCGTCATTTTAACCTACTTTTAAACTCAGTTTTAACGAATTATTAATATTTAGGTACAAATAAATTCAACGTATCCGACAAAATAATTTATTGTTTACTTTTATTAAATTATAATAATTCGCCAGTATTGTGTTCAACAGAACCTAAAATAATAAACTCGATTCCAATTTCCAATATTGCATGAATCGAGGTTCGAGAATAACCCTGCTAAGTGGATTGTCATCTAATTTTGTGTAGTAATAGCTTATAGCCAGGTAAAATATTTAGGATACTTTTAACATTGGCAAATCTTTCGTTTCCATCGCTAGCCAAGAAAAGTCACTAACACGTGCATGAAGTTGCGGGCAAGTTAGTAGGTATATAATAGTATAAAATAAATCACTAGGTCCATACCTAGTACCTAGTATAAAACAAAGTCGCTTCCTCTGGTCGTTTGTAAGCTTAAATCTTTAAAACTACGAAACGGATTTTGTTGCGGTTTTTTATAATAGATAAAGTGATTAAAGAGGAAGGTTTATATGTATATATATTTCATAAGTGTGCGAAGCCGGGGCAGGCCGCTAGTCTTATATATAAAAATCAAATTTCAATCTTTGGTCTTTTAAAATGAATTGACAAAAGCCTTGTAAGTACTTCAAATGTAACTTACAAAAAATAGTGACTTCTTGAGAGAGAGAGTACGCCTTGTTGCAAAAACATGCCAATATTTTTACAAAACGTAACTGTAGGTACAAGAATTCTCAAATCATGCGTTTTCAAAAAAACACCTAAACATATTTTATTTTTTTAATAAAACTCTAAAAGAAATTTTACAGCATATTCATGAGTAGGTACCAAAGCTCTAATCTATTAATAGGTACGTAATGGTAGGTAGTGTTATTTTTCCTTTAAATTTTGACTTAAGTTGAAAACAGTAACCTTAGAGGTATCTTTACCATAAACCTTTTTTAAGAATAATTTTGAATAGGTATAAATTTCTAAAAAAAAAATAGAAATAATGCAGGATTTTTGGACGTTATCATAAAGGTTTTGTTGTTGAGTTTTTAAGACATTTTTTAAGCGAAACATTTAGGGCTAAACGATTCTTTAAATATTGAAATTTAACATCAAATAAAAAATTAGAAATATCTAAAAGGCAAAACAAACTTACAAGTCTGACAGGATTTAGTAACTTTCACTAAAAGAGTTGCGAATTTGCGTCAACATAAAGCAGCGTTATCGAAAGATTATATTTAAAATGCAGCCTGTATCCTCACATGTTTTGTTTTGGAAATAAAATTTACATTAAAAATCATGGAAAATATAGAACGCGTCTGAGTTTTTATTCAAGATTTCCTTACGACATTGATATGGTAGATTAATATTTAAATACGCCATGAACTAAAAGAACAAAATACAAAAAAAAAAACAATTTTTATTTTACTTACCGGAACATTTTGACACACTAATTTATATACTCATTCACGTCACTATATTGAAGAGATTATTTCGCAACATGCGCGCGCGCAGTTTCTTTATTGAAAGGTTCGCACACACTACGACACTCCGCTCAGGCTCAGCAGTCAGCAGAACTATTACCTTGATTAGATGTGACGCAACGCCAACCTCTATCAGTGGTCACGACCGTATCGTTGATTCCTTAATTATTAAAAGGCGATTACATTATGCGATATTAAGCATAGTCTAATTAGACTCGACTAAATATCGCATAGAGTAAGCAAGGTAAGTATAGTATCTTAGTTGTAGCAGAGGCACAACCAGGGCACCCTTGACTAGCCGAGGATACTAAGTCCCACAATGTGATAGGTGGCAAGCCTATCGGGTAGGTACATATCCAATCCCGAGAAACATTTTTTTTATTAGAAATTTGGAAAAACCATATTATCTTTTTGTTGTCCGACCCGGGATTCGAGCCCAGGACCTCATGAAGTCAAGTCCAACACCTGGACCGCTAGACCATAGAGACGATTAAACTAAGTAGTCTATCTTAGGGTGGCATTCCACATATCAAACACCTTTGCCAAATGTGCCCGTGATCAAAGATCTTGGATGACTTCATCCAAATTGACAGCAGCTTCGTAATTTAATCAAATATTTTAAGAAATTCAGTGTTGCCACAAGAGTGGTACACCAAGAAAATGTTAAACTTTGTTTCCAAATGCACATGGGACAAAGATCCTTGATATGTAGATTGTAGAATGCTACCCTTATTAAGACTTAGTAAGACCGTCTTAATATCGCATAGTGTAATAGGGGTTTAAGTTTCTACAATATGTGGCCTGTGACCAAATTACGTGGTCGAAGGCTGTATCTGGTGTATTCATAAAAATAATTAGGTACGTTAAAAAACCGACTTCAAAACCAAAAAGTAAAAAATAATAAAGATTTAATAATAATTATATACTTTACTAATAGGTTTGAAGTCGATGTCAAGCCAATTTAATACTTACTTATAATATAATTATTAGTTTAAGGCTTGGTACCGACTTCAAACCTATTAGTAAATGGCACATATAAATAATAGCTACTATATAATTAATATTAAATCTTTATTATTTTCACGTTTTAGTTTTGAAGTTGTTTTTTTAACGTAGTTATTTTTATTTAACACTTTTTAGTTTAGTACTGATATGTTTTAATTTTATAAAAAAATACATCGGGATAGGTGAAAGTAGATAGAAAAATGCTCATGAAATAAAAACCAATGGGCCATATTAGTAATCTTTATTATTTTTTACTTTTTAGTTTTGAAGTCGGTTTTTATAAACGTAGATATTTTTATTGATATTTTTAGTTTAGTGCTGATATCATTTATTTTAATAAAAATAAAGGATATTTGAAAATAGATGAAAAATGCTCTTTAAAATAAAAACTAATAAGCCTACCTGAATCAAATTTTTATGGGACCAATTCGAAACTATTCCGCATCAACCTAAAAAAGAAATACGTAAATTGGTTCAGAAACCTCAGCGAAATCGGTGTACGTACATAAAAAAATATCCCGAACCTTCTCGTTTTTTTTAACTCTGTTAAGAAACGGCTAAGGAATACGTATGCGTATACGTATTCCTTAGTCGTGCATGTACGCATCTATGAAAGACAGAACGATTGGGCTGAGCACTCTGCTCGGCCCACAAAGCTCGGTGAAGTTGCATAAAATCGCGAGATTAGCAACAAATTAGTCATTCAAACAAAAAAAAACAGAACGATAAAAGAACAGACGTAGCTGATTTATATAAAAGTAGATAGTACTTCATGAACCTAAAATATACATATAAAAATTCGGTGCCATAATTGCGATGTATATTCAAACAACTCTGAAACTACTAAACCAATTTTGAACAAATCTCGTAAATGCCTATAATTAAAAGTTACCAAAAAATAGTTTTTGAATATGTTTACAGGTCTGTAGTCTAGTATGCGTGTGTACGAGTTCCCGGGACGGCATGTTTTACAATTTATACTACGAAAATCAAGTTGTCTAGTTCGTCCTTACCATTAATATAAGACCACCTCGGACATGACCTACATTTCAAAAAAAGAACAATCAAAATCGGTTGGCTTTGCCGTGCGATGCCCGAGTAATCGCGTAATAAACTTACAAGAAAAAACATACAGTCGAATGGAGCACCTCCTACCTTTTTTTAACCGAGTTCAAAAAAAAACATTCTCAATTCGGCAGGTATATTTTTTTTTGTATGTACACCGATTTCTCTGAGGTTTCTGGACCTGTTTACGTATTTCTTTTTTTGTTTGATGCGGAATAGTTTCGAAATTGTCCCATAAAAATTTGATTCAGGTAGGCTTAGATATTAGTTTTTATTTTATGAGCATTTTTCATCTATTTTAACCTATCCTTTATTTTTATTAAAATAAATCATATCAGCACTAAACTAAAAGTATCAATAAAAATATTACGAAAATTAATATATTGTATTACGAAAATAATATAAAAAATAAACTAAAAATCTATTTATTAAATAACTTGGAACTTCACCATGAAGATTTTTAACACGTTCCAGTTAATTAAGTAATAAATTGCAAATGTGTAGATTTTGATAGAATAAGTATTTTGTATACCTACCTGTCTTAATGAAACAATGTGCCTGCGTGCACTGAGTTGTAGACTTATGGCATTTTATATTAAACCCATGTGGTTTTTAAAAATGCCATTATGTAGTTTGTAAACAAATTGTGAATTGGTAATAAAATTTAAAAAAAAATATCCACGTTAATATAAACCGACTCCAAAACTAAAAAGTAAAAAAGAATAAAGATTACTAATATGTTTGAAGTTAGTATAAACTAATAATTATATTATAAGTAAGTATTTAATTGGCGTGGCACCGACTTCAAACATATTAGTAATTGGCACATATAAATAATAGGTCGTATATAATTAATATTAAATTTTTATTTTAGTTACTAAAACAAGTAATATTTTAAGAAAAAGAAATTTTTTTGTATGTTACGCGAAAACTTGGCCTATAACAAACTGATTTAAATGGTTCTGTTTTAGAAAAATAGATCATCATTCCGAGTTGGTCCCAAATTAATTTTATCATAATCCGATTAGTGTTTTTTGAATTATACAATTTAGTCGATGTTGGTCACATAATCAATACTAATGTCGTCAAGATATAAAAATTTATGTTTTTTAGGAATAACAATTGATAAGAAATTGCAATGGGGCCCACACATTGATAAACTTGCAATTAGATTAAGCTCAGCAGCGTATGCTGATAAAAAATGAGACAATTAACTGATGTTGAAACCGCTAGGATGGTTTATTTTAGTTATTTTCACAGCGTCATGTCGTATGGAATTCTTCTCTGGGGGAGTTCTGCCGAAGTCAATACTATATTTATTTTACAAAAGAGAGCCATAAGGGCAATTTATAACCTAGGCCCAAGAGTTTCCCTGAGAGAAAAATTCAAAGAAATCAAAATTCTAACTATAGCATCCCAGTACATCTTTGAAAATTTAATGTATGTTCACAGAAATTCAAGTTCATTTAAAAGAAATTGTGATGTACATTGTGTCAATACTAGGAATAAAAATAATCTTGCTGTGCATGTGTCTCGTCTCCACAGAGTAAGTAATTCTTTCATGGGCCTATGTATACAGTTCTACAATAAACTTCCCACTTATATGAAAGAACTTCCAATTAATAAATTTAAGAAATGTGTTCAATGTAAATTAAATCAAAAAGGTTATTTTAACATTGCTGAATATTTAACAGATAAGACTGCTTGGGATTAATTGCTCCTCATGCCAATCTCTTATAAAATATATTATATCATTACATAAATTATGTATTGTAAATATATTTTAAAGTAAGAAAAAAAAAGACAAGCCCGCTGAGTTTCTTGCCGGATCTTCTCAGTGTGCGGCCGCGTTCCGATCCGGTGGTAGATTTATTATTATATAGACCCGTGTGACGGGTCTATATAATAATAATGCCTCTTGTAGGTTTATGTGAAATAAAGATGATTTATTTATATTATTTATATGAGTTATTAAGCATGACTCTAAACTACTAGAGGGATGTTGAAAAAATGTATGTGGTACCATCTCAGAATTAATAGCTATACTTTGAAAAAAAGATGATCAAACCGCGACTTTGTAAGGACATTATTGGATTTTTTTATGATATTGGAAGATTCACAAGCAGACGGATTCCCTGATAGTAAGAAATTCCCACCGCCTAGAGGCACCAAAGGTGGTAATGGTACGTTGCCAAACTGAGGCCGAGATGTTACGTCTCTAGCAAAAGTAAGTTTACCGGCTACCTTACCCTCCGAGCCAAAACGTTATGGGGCAGGAATAGGTAAGGCGGTGGTACCAATCCGGGTAAGTCGCTGCGAAACTCTACCACCCAGTTAGATGTCACGGTCTTAGTGACAGTAGGCCTATGCTCGCCTTTTACGATCAGGAAGGCAATTTGTCTATTCTGCAAAGACGCCCGGACCAACACATTTTGCAGGTATGGTTTGAAAATGTAGTTCAGCAATAGAGATGCTTTTATTTGTATTTTATGGAGACGCTTGCGAGTATAGCACCGTAAACTTATGGTACTAATTATGGAAAACATGGGTCGTTATATAATTGAGGGCAGTAAAGCAGCAAAAACCGACTCCAATTATTTTATTGGTTACCACATCTCGATATGATATTTCCGCTTCCGAAATTGACTCACATAAATTTTAAATATCTTTACGCCTCTATCCTCTAAGATGTGGGCAAGGGTACAACTAGAACAACCACGATTAGCCAAAGTTACTCAGTCCTACAATGTGATAGGTGGCAAACACATTGCCAACCTGACACTTATCCCACTCCGGAATATTTGGTTTTTTGTACCCGGTTTAAAAACTACGACCTGTCTGACCTACGTATCGGGTCCGGTAATTAGAATGGACAGTCTGCCTATAGTTTCAATAGGTCATGACCAACAAGACCACTGGTGGTAGCATAGCATGCTGTGCAGCAACTTCTCCGACTAGGGATCCATCGACGTATCTATTCCTATCGCACTAACGACTCTATCATGTTCTGATGTAGCATGTTACATAGCTGGTAGATTTGCACAACTGTCAACAGGCCTATCAACCCAGGCGCAAGAAGGCACCTATAACAGATATGTTGTCTTTAAGCTACGGTTGTCTCTATACACAGGGTCTCTATTCTCTTTCTCTTGTCTCTATAACCTACTTGTTCGCTGACCTACCACATAAAATAAACACATTTTGCAGACCTGAGAATCGAACCCGAGACCGCAACGGCAACGCCGGACCACTGGACCACAGAGACAGATAATAATGTGTATTTTAAGCCTTCGTACCACATAAACGTACAATATATTATGTACCTACTAGCTGTCCCGGCGACTTCGTTCCATCCTTTCTGTTTGTTTGAGAAAACTTAAAATGTTGTTTTTTCCTATTTTGCCAGCAGTTTTTCCTTTTTTTCTTATCTTTTAAACCTTCCCTGAACTTCCACAAATAATTAAAATGAAAATTAACCAAATCGGTTCAGCCGTTTTCGAGTTTTAGCGAGACTAACGAACAACAATTGATTCTTATAGGTAGGTATATAAAAAGTTTTAGGTTGAAAAATTTAAATCGAAAATGCAATGCGTGGGTAAGTGTGAAAAATATACTACGAACAATTAAGTATAATGTATCATACTTAGCAAGTACTTACGAATAATAATTAATTAGCTTATTAAGGATAACAGTGTAAAGACGTCTTACGTCAAAGCCGACGAGAACAACCATACTAATATTATCCATACTTAATTTATAAGTAATATACGAATCTACAACTATATGCATATAAAATTTCAGGTCAGCAGCTTAGTAGTGAAAGATGAACAGACAGACTTTCATAAATATGAAATAGTTTAACAGACGTCTTACTTAATTTATAAGTAGTTATGGATAATATTAGTATGGTTGTTCTCGTCGGCTTTGACGTAAGACATCTTTACACTGTTATCCTATTTCATATTTATGAAAGTCTGTCTGTTCCTCTTTCACTACTAAGCTGCTGACCTGAAATTTTGCATGCATATAGTTGTAGATTCGAGTTAAAAAAAATCAACCCCAAAAGGTCTGTAATGGTAGGGGATACGTTCTACGCCGGAGATTCCCAAACTATTTTATTTCGTAGACGTATATAAAAAAAAATTACAACATTCGGTGGACTTCCTGCTTAGCCGTAGCAAGCGAGGGAGGGTGCATTGTGAGGTACTGCCATTTATGTCACGCCAAACATAGACCGTCGTCGAGTCTCCTGTGTACCCCTAGGGCTCCGCCTGGACCGCTTTGGAAAATACTTTTCTACGCTGACGAAGTCGCAGGCGAACAGCTAGCAACTAATACGAGTCTATCATACCTACCTTTAAGTTATTATGGTGCCATTTCACGATGGTTCAGAGATGATCCAACGATGGTTTTCTTTCTTTCTTTAGGTTTTGGCCTTCACGTTAGTATTTTGCCATTAGTCAAGTAGAAATTTTGCATCAAATTTTATATCAATTTTAATTAATTATAATTATACATCAGTCATAAATCGTCAGCAAGTCATGTCAGGCTCTTGAGTAAACCAGTGGCCTCATTACTCAAGCTCATGTAATGAGATTTGGCGGCAACGAGGAAATATACGATACGCTAATTTCTTCATGATTATTTCGTTTGTGGACTTTCACTGAACAAAATTGTACAAAATGCCACCAAAATTGCCTAATTTCACTCAATATCAACACGAAATTCAATAATTATAAAAAAACTTCGACCATCTTTACTCTCGATGATGTCAAAACTCCCCAACGATGGTTCTACGTCAGCGGTCAGCAACCTTTTGGCAGGCAAGGGCCACAAGGCGGCAAAATAAACTAAAGGTGGGCCACACTTGTGATATCCCTAGAAGTCATAACATAAACCAATATACATAAGCTATTAACCAATAATTAACCCTATTAAATATGAAAATGGTTCTTTTTTTATGATATTGGAAGGAAGATTGAAGAATAGTAGAAAGATTAGTAATGGTGCGTTGCCAACCAGAGGCCGGTATTTTAGGCCTCGAGCAAAGGTAAGTTTACCGGCTACCTTACCCTCCAAACCGGAACACGTCATGACGCTTTGGCGGCAGGAATAGGTAAGACGGTGGTACCAATCCCGGTGAGTCGCGAAACTCTACCACCTACATCTACATTTCAATTCAATTGTTTATATCCCATAGAAAAAAGGAAAATGGCTACACAGACGCTTCACACTATACGCCGCATTAATATACGGTCAACCACAGAATGTTCATGCATTTATTTTTATGATAATAACAAAGCAAAGCCTACGTCACTCAGGGATAATGAAGCATTCTATAGGTGTAAGAAGTTTTGAAATCAGTCTTTAGTTTGGGAGCCTATTCATTTCAAACAAACAACGAAAGAAATCTTTCCTCTTTATAACATTAGTATAGATTTGCAAAACATTCACGAGCCGCAAGTAAGACGTCGGCGGACCGGGCCGCGGGTTGCCGACCACTGTTCTACGTGATGGACCAGTAATGGTTGACGCAATGACACTATAGACTAGGGTCTATAATTTTTAAAACCAAATAAAATAGTAGTAGGATGAAACCCATTACAAAGGAGGAGAATATGATCAAAATGAAAGGAAAAATAAATTACGGTCGATCCGAGTTCGGGAAGTGGGAGGGGGGGGGGGTTTAATGGTAAAAAATGGTTTATCTTGATTTCCGTCAAAACAAAAAGTCCTATCGAAAAAGGTCACATGGCAAAGTTGTAGGTAGTAAATAGATCTAAAACTTTTGTATTAACACTTTTTTCACATAACCTCAAAATTTATGTGAAAAATTCAAAAAACCAAGTTTTTGGTTTTTTATTTTTATCTTTTACAAAAATTTCTTTTTTTAACGAAATTTGGTGAAAACTTGCCTTTTTATGTCCCAAATACGCTGTAATTTATTTGATTAAAATATTTATTTTTTTTACCTTATTTTGAATTAATATCGAAAAAACACCCTAATTTTCAATCGAAAAGTCACCCGTCAAAATATCAGCTTTTTTCAAAAAGTTGGTATGTTTTCTGTTCGTTGAAATCTCTACTTTTCGATGGTGAAAACAAAATAAGTATAATGTGTTACTATAGTAAATCTTCACAGTAAATGCAAAAATCGAAAAATAATTTCATTTAAAAAATGTGATTGCTGCAATTTGTTTCAATTAAAAAGTTGATTTATTCAATGCTTATTACATTTATGTCATAGAAAATCTCATTATATAAAAATATAAATGTAACTCGTACAATTAAATGTAGATACTTTATTATGATCACGTTATTCATTACAATATTTTTAACACATTAATCTTATGATTTATAACTGTTAGTACAATATTTTTGGCAAATAAACAATTAGAATTATTATTATTCCTATGCAGATTCGAAAAGTTTTTTGTTAAGTAAACTTGTCACAATTATCTTTAAGAAACTCAGCGTGCACGTGTATTTTTATAAACTATGTTGTATATTGTACTGTATTTCGAATATTGGTTAGGCTATCGGTTGTAACAGCTGTTACGAAGTAGTAGGTATGTATGTAGAAGACCCGAACTCGCCTAGCCTCTTCCCCACTTCTCCATGAAATACCTTTTGATGGGCTACTATTTTTCGTAGGTCACTCAGGTATATATTTTTTCTTAGTAGTTATAAATAGACATCTACGCATATAATTTAA
>NJDD01000955.1:134773-163868 GCA_002245505.1 Calephelis nemesis | reverse complement strand
CACTTCGATTTTTTCCGAGATTTCATTTAGTCTAAAATTTTCATCATTCAATCATGTAACATTACATTAATCTCAATTGCAACACTATTTATTGAAAACTAGCTGAGCCGACAGACTACTGTATTAAGTGTGAACATTGATTTTTTTTCATTTGAACCTCCTCCTGACCATAACTAACACAATAATAAAAGTGAAACGTAGAGGTAACTTCTTTTAATTTTGCAGAGTCGGTAAATTAATTAAAATCTAATTAATAATAAAAAATACTTTTTCTTGGTTTGAGATTTGATGCTATTGCTTAAGTATAGCAAAAAAATTTGTTACTTTTTATTTTTGTAAGAAATATTTTCACGCCTGTACCATCGAACAGGTAGGCAGAGGTACAATCAGGACACCCACAACTAGCCGAAAACACTAAGATTTATTTTCATAAACCACTTATTTTAGAAACGACGCAACGTAAGTGATTTGTGACTCGTTGTCACAGACTACCTAAAGATACTACGCATCTCGTTGTGCTTAACAATAACAACCACAAAGTTTCTTTATGTAACTTGAGGCCCTATTCAATAATATAGAATGTTTACATTTCGAAAATATTTATAAACACACATATTGAATTACGCGCGTTGAGCACTTCTTTTCGTTGTACGCTAGCTACATTAATTACTACTAGAACGTGACCATAAAAACGAAATTAGTATAATAGTACAAAATGTTCAATTTAATATATGTTTCGTAGCAAAATTGAATAATCAATTTCGTTATGACTTTTATTGCTAAGAATCTAATTTTAAATAAACATTTTTTACATTTCTCGTCATCTAAGTTTGCGTTATAAGGAACGGGGCATCAAACTAATCAAATGCGGAAAGAGTGAATGAATGGTTTTGCTTGACACGGTACTAACAGTGGTACTAACTCTGGTACTAGAAAGGCCTCGGTTGGTCTTCGTTTTGTAATAAGAATGACATTTAGTACGGTAACAAACTTTGATACCGTAACAAACCTAGACTTTTTGGTCTTGGTTTAAACCTGGTACTAGAGTGTTTTTTTGGAATAAGGCGATAGAAGTCTACATTATTTTTGAATACAATTTACTGTTTTAAACTCAATTGAAAAAAAATATTCAATCCATTCTGAAATTTTTAAAATGCTTTTGCAATGGACTCTGCAATTTGGCTGTGAATTAGAAGTACTTTTAGAGTCACAGGCATATTTGCATAATATTCATCAACAGCATTCAATTCATTCTTGTATAGTCTTACTTACATTTGTCGTTTTTAATGGGATTATTTTTAACACTTATTATCGTTAAGAATTTTTTGTTCATCAATTGACATCACTTTAAAATAGGCAAATAGTGTTGGACCCAGAATCTAATAAATATTATAAACCAGCTGCTTTGCAGCCAACCAGCCTTTAGAGAAAACCATCAATGTGTATCATGTATGTCACTACTACTGTAACATACTAGGTGATAATCTTGCACCACTAGCATGGATTGGCACAATACCATCATTTCAAATATTTCTGATTCCATAAAATGCCAGTACTAGCCACATATTAATCCAGTTTAAAGAGTAAGGGAGACAGAAATCTGTCTGCTTGTATGCCTTCAAATAAAAGAATCTGCCATCCCCGGTAGGATAGCCAAGCAATTAATTACCAGCTTATTCCTTTAGCGGGTTCATATCCCTACTACAAAAACTAAACACGTACAATATAAAATTTACTTACAAAAATGCCGGTGGAGTCAACAAAGATGGCCCTCCAAACTCTTGTGGATACTTAAACAACAAGAAGAATGACAAGTGACCAACTAATATTCCAAGTAATTCCATCACACCACTGAAACAAAACAATTTATATTGTATACTCTTTCTTCATAGCTCTTGATATTCTAAATCTTGTACATTTTTTAAGAGATTTTTTAACTCTCATATTTAAACCAGCCATCCAACTTTATGAAAATGTGTGAGAACATAGTTTCTCAAATATAGTAAAAGAATGATAGTTAAAACATCAATTATTTTTTTAGCTAAATTCACATGTTCATAGATAGATACAAATCTTGTTGGTATGTACCTTGTAGAAACCAACAATATTATTTAGTTTAGCCTAATTAAGACAAATATGTTAAACCTCTTACTTAGAAAAGTATCTTTACACACATATCCCCGAAATAGTAGGCAAAGATATAACTAGGGCACCCATGACTTGCCAAAGACACTAACTCCACATTGTAATTTATAATATGTATCAAGGCTTTCGCACACTAGGCAACATAATTTTTATTAGAAGATTAAGAGAAAACACATTTCCTTTTGATTCCCTACCTGGGAATTACATTTAGAAGAGTATAATATAACCAAGTTTGCATTTCTTGCTTTAACCAAATATGAAAAATGCCCATACATTGACACTGTTATGGCAGGCAATAAAAACTTATCCAGCAAAATATGATAATAGAACTGAACTGGCAGACAATTATCATAGTTTATTTTATTGTAATTTCTTCAGACTATAATTATATTGTAAAACTGTTGATGTGTGCTTTTTGGGATGTAGGACTGTGGTTGCTGTTGTCTCCTTCCCCTTTATTATCTTTTATTATACTTTACTATTATTTTTGTATGTTAGTTAACAAGATAAGTATGCAAATTAAAGCCATAATTTGGAAATACACTTACCCTCCACTTATAACCACATTGAACGCCAAAAGGACCCAGGGTAGATACATAGCCTTAAATCTTGTGCCAAACCAAAATGAAACAATAACGTCCTTGTTCAGTTGACACCACACATACAAAACTGACAATACCATTGGGTCCATTAGAACCTGGAAAATAATATTTAAAAAAATGTAATTTCTATCTGTAATAACAAAATCAATATGTAGAATTGCCAAATTATGTGTACATAACTAAAATGTTCATATCTTCACCAGTGTAGTAACATCATTTATCTTCAGTTTCCTGTTATATAAACATTTGTAACAGATTTTCATGTTACAAAGCGTTTGTTGTATTTTTTTATTTGTACCAATCAATTTGTAGACAGAGAAACCTGATTTTAAAACTTTAGGTATAAATATATAAAATGCTAAAATTGCCATTGAACTTGATTTAAAAAGATAGTTTATAATCCACACATACACATAAATATTATAATAATAATCACTTTATATTTATTTTTCATTGATAAAAATTACTATTAATCAAGTCTTTTTTAGGAGTTAAACTTATGGTATCCTTATTGCACAACCAATAATTACATTAAACTAACTTAAACAAATACAACTTTCATTCTCAAATTTGTAATAGTAAAGTGGGGGGGGAAATGTTCCAGTATGAATATAATATACTAATATAATAATATAATAAACTTCAAAAGCAAACATACTGTTAATAAATTAAAATAAAGTTAAACATGTTCAAACCCAGACAAAACCTATCCATAATGTAGCTCTCATCTGTCTTGATGTGAACCATCTCAATCACATCAGCTTTCAAACAGAAGAAACTGTTTAGAAATCGATCTATCTGTTTAGGAGTTATGATGCTTTAGATACAAACACACACATCTAACTTTTAACACTTCTCTTTTTCCATTGGGGATTAATAAACACAATTGGTGCATTTTTTAGTAACAATATTAATACTTACAGGTAAGTTAACTAATATTCCAATAATAACACAGCATAACCAATTGAAAAGCAGCATATAAAAGTAATCAGCTGGCTTTCCCGCAAACATTTGAGATTCCAACCTTTGGGAGTATGTGTATAAGAAATAACAGTTTATTAGGAAATGGAATCCTGTAGATGGTCCAATTGGATAATAAAAGAGTGCTGTGATTGGTCTCCATATCTGAAAAATAATATTAAATACTTTTTATAGACTTGCTCTCAAACACAGGCATTGTTGTAATAAGAATATTACTACATGTACAACTACAAAATAAAGTCTTGCATCTTTTTAGTCCTACATAATTATGAAAAAACAGTTTTATAGATCTAAGTACAACATTTTATCTTGATATTTAGATGACCCATATAGAACATTTACTGCAAATAAATGATTTATATTTCACATCTACAGCATCTTACTTACATCAGAACTATTTGCTTAACTACAAGTTTTATCTCTTAAATTCCAATCCTGAAAGCAACATATATTACTAATATTAAGTTTCTATCCTAAAATTTGGGTTAAGATTTTGACAATAAATCGAGATACAATTCTGTAGACCAGATCCACAGGATGTTATTTAAAGATAAGCCTTATAATATAACTTTTCAGAATGTTTTATTATTATCATGCAATTATTTAATTTTTTAGTTTATGAAACCTACAAATATTTATGAAATATCATTTCATAGAATTTAATTTTTAAAAACTAGCTAAAATTGGCACATGTCTTCAAATAAAGATAAAACCTGGCTTAGAAAATATTGACAAAACTTAATAATAATTTGTACAAACCTGAAACTGATGAATAAATGGGTAGTAGTCCAAAATGAAGTAGTAATAATTGATCAGTCCAAACCTACCAATAATACTAAGAACTATAGTAAATGTTAACCAGTAACGAGTAAAAAATGGTACATTGTTGTACCAGTCCTTAAATTCCGTCATTTTTTCTAGATATCACTACGGTTCACAAAATGGGAGATATTAATAAATAAGCTGATATGACGCTTCAAGGCGATCAGACCTACACTGTATTGACTGTAAGCAATAAATCTTTCAAATGATGCAACTATAAACTCATCAACAAATACTAAATTTAGTACACGTGTCCTCAGCGAATTTGTTGGGATTTTTACAAACTCACGATCACAAATTCACAAAGTGCAGTAAAATTCAACCAAAAATAACAGGAACTCAGATTAAATAGTAATACTACGTATTAACAGGAACTTGACAAATGTCAATGTCAGAATCATGTCAGAATCCTTAACTACGCCCTACTCTGTGGACCATCATAGTGGCCCACTACGATGGACCATCGTGTCATAAAAGGCAGTGAGTAAGCCAGCAATGACTTATTTATGGCAATGACGCGGCGGTACGCCTCTACAGATGTCCCATCGAAAACTTAGATGTGATGTGATAGCCAAGTTCAGTAATTTTATAATATGCTCAGTGACATGTCCGTTGGAAGAATTAAGATAATTGGGTGGTCAAGTTTCGAGTAGAATATCCTCAAATGTTTAGTATGGGAACATGAAATTTAAGTTTACAAAATATTTTTTAGACGAATTATTGTCCCTCATCTGAAAACCATCTAAGCTCAACGCAAAGCTTTAATTTTATGTGTTATATGTAATTTTTTGCTAAAAAATTATTTGTTTTTAACTTCCAACAGAAAACGAGGGCTGTTATTATAAGTATATAATTTGTGCGTGCGTCTGTCTCTGGCATCATAACTTTTGAATGGATTGATCGATTGCCATATGGATTTTTGGTTTGTAATCTGACGTGTTCGAGATGGTTCACGCATTACATGAAGGCGTTGTTGGGGATTATTGAAAATTATGAATGTTAATATTACTCTTACATCATCAGCTACTTTTATGCAAAACTTTATTATTAGGTATGGTATTGCGTCTAATTATAAAAACTTATAAGTTTTTAGTTTACTTTCTTTCAGAGTACGCCTAGTAGAAACTCAGATCGAAACATTGAGTTTCTAGGTTATAAAGAAGTACGTTATATAATTTGATGTGATATGGTTATTGACATGGCGCAAAATTTTTGGTATGGTAAGAATAAAATAAATCGTTTCATTCTTAAATAAAAAACATTATACATAAGAAATAAATATCCCTAGATTAGACATACAAATTAAATCGAACCCAAAGGTAAGCAAATTACTTAGTCGGGTCGTAAGTTATACAATACAATAAAAACTTTTCAATCAAAAATTCTGGTCACAAAAATGCTTCTTAATTTGAATTTAGAATCATTTATGAAATTAAGTACGTACATTTTTCAAATTTTACGTATTAATAAATATGGAGTAGACGTCTTATGAAGACCGTGTCGTGGTTATCGCGCTGCATCAATATGGTTACACGCTACCTTAAATTTGAATGTAACCAGAAGATTCATTTATCGTACCATCAAACGATTTAATGAGAACTCAAGTTTGGAGGACAGAAAAAGAAGCGGTTGCCCTTGGTCTGTTAGGACACCAGCGCAGTGGTAAAAGCTGCAAAGTCGCAAATTCAGAGAAATTCCACCCGGAAACAGAAAATGTTAACAGAGGGGGTTAAGCAAAACCACGATGAAAAGTGTTTAGAATGGAGACTTAGGACGACAAGCTTATCGCAGAAAAACAAGATATCCCTTAGATGCGCACCTAATGGACATGAGGCTGAAGAGATCCCGCGTTTTGCTGAAGCAGTACCTACATAAGATAAAAGCACCGTCAATATTTTTTTCGGATGATTTACCTGAGATACACTTTTGTGAGAAAAGCGTACAAACGAATGCGATTGTGTATTAAAACACAGCGCTCACGGTCCTAGTGGATCTTATTTCTCATACCTTGTTTAACAACAGGTCCTGGATGTTCCAAAAAGATTCTGCGACAGCCCATAGAGCGAAAAGCACGCTAGACTGGCTGACTGGCTGGCTGATATCAATACACTGCTTTCTTTTAACAGTCGTAATAATAAGTCAGAACAGCAGCCATATTTTATTTTAAGGGCAGGTTTTTTCTAAACCCACCATCACTCACACACAGTGGGCCACAGGCTGTAGAGCACGTTATGGCCCTTTTTCATGGAGGTTCAACGACATCTAACGCTGCATCTTCACAATTGGCCATGATGGCTCATTACAGACGGCCACGGTTATGTAGAGGGCGTAATGGCCTGTGAGCGGCCATGATGGATTGTAATAGAGCGTGATCGCCGCTCTATCGGTTTTCCGGACAGTCATCAAAGGAAATTCGGCCCATGATCGACGGCACGTCCACACGATCGTTGATATTTGTCAGTAGTGTAATATTGGGGCTCTTGCATTTAAACTTTTTAATATTCTAGATTTCTTGTTCAGATATTTAGAATATCGCATACAACAAATACATATTACATTTATCACAATATACAAAAACTAGTGAGTAGTGTAGTTTTTTTCGGTCATTTCAGTATTATTACCTGATCTAAATTGTTAGAAGGTTAAAATTTATTTGGCGAGTTTTTTATAGATAAATCCAACAACAATTTGCTCGACTCAAAACTCTTAAACACTAGCCTTGTAGATCCGTGACAACAGATTCGCGGTCAGACTTTGATTAATTCTCCCAGGCCAATTAGGATACAAAAATGGTTTAGGACTTTTTCCTTGATTTTTCAAATAATTATTTTTTAAATCCGTTAAAAATATATGTATAGGCATATTATCTTCAGCTTTCTCCTTTTTTAGTCGGTTAAAAACTGATGCAAGCTAGTCGAGCCGTAACATATTGGAATGTAATAGGATTGATAGGCCATGTACGTTAGAGTTAAGGGTTTCAGCTTTATGTGTGTTATGATTATGAACAAAATATTTTTATAAAATGTTCAAACATAGAATATAATAGGTATATTCATACATAAAAATTTGAATGAAATAAATAAAATATAGTTGTTAACGACTAGTAGTTATTAAAATTTAATAGTCTGAATTTACCATTCCATTGACTACGTTAGACTTTTATATTTATACATTAGATGATAGATGATTCATCTTGAAAATAAGTAGCTGATACAGCGTGATATTGTAGTTTATAATTTGTAACAATATCTCACAAAATTTTAAGTTACAACACAATAAAGAAAGAATGGAAAAGGTCAAAAGACACTAAAAACATTAGACATTCAATACGCAATTTTGTTTGCCATTTTAAAAACTTAAATCATGTTATAACTTTTTTAAATCTTGTGTCATAAGAGAACTTAAAGTTCAATTATGACACAAGGCGTCTTTTAAGGGTATAACAGTTGCACCCAGATTGTGGATGTGTGCTTAGAGTAAAATTAACAGTTACTTCTTTCAAGGTCTTTCAAGCACAATCATAGGCGGTCTTGATTCAATTCATAACTAATTTACAGTAAATGATATCAGTACGTTACTTGAAATATCACCATCTTCAAATTCTGAAGTCTCTTAAAACTGAACTGACGACGGTTAATCAAGTTAGAATTAATTTGATAATTTTTAAATAGACGTTTTTTATAACGAAGTCAACGTAAAAACATATTGAGATTATTACCAAGAGTGTCAATAATGTCAACTTTAGTTTATAAAAATTTCGTTGCTGAAAACATTTGTAAATATTTTGTTATTAAAATATTACAAATAGTAATACTAAATTCTCATTTTCTATGTATCTGACGTAGAAAATGAGAATTTAGTCAATGTTAATTTTAATTGCAGTAGCTTATCAACGGAATCATAACCGATAGTTGAACTCGTTAACACAGAACTTAGTTTTCAATCTAATATGATCGGTAAAATCAGCCTTTAATGGGAAACTAAACAGTGCTATCTTCTGATTTACTTTTTTCGGTTACTACAAAATTGTAATCTGATTTTGTACGCTATGATATTGTTCGGTCGTTTCATAAATATAAACTGCTTTGCATTAATAAGTGCAGTAATTTTTTTTTCTCACGAATAATTCGTGAGAAAAAAAAATTACAAACAAAATGATTTTGCAAGTCATAAAATTGTTTGCTCAAATCTGACAAAAACATTTTTAATCATCTGTAGTAGCGGGGCTCTTTGGCACAAGTATTTTTAATTAAAACAGAAATACCAACTTTATTTTAAAAAAATGTTTAAAAATTCAAAAGGTATTTTTTATATTCAGGTTGCTGCATGGCGTTCAAGCGAAGCAAATAAGTGATGCAAAAGCTCCAACATTACCCTACTGGAAATACCCACCATACTATTTTGCAACTAAATTTAAATAGGTCGAGACGGTACGGTACGGCGGCCAATGCACAAATGAGTAATGCTCGATTTTGTGGACAGTAGCGCAATCATAGAGGCGATCATCGCACATTCTGTAACGGGCCATCATGGCCCTTTGTGAAGAGGCGGTATAAGATCATAGGTACCTATTTATTTAATAAATTTATGTTCTGTAGTCTTTGGTTTGGCTTACATAATCTATGATTTCTAAAATTATAAACATAACCTCAAAAATAATTGTGAAAATAATAATCGACGAAAAAAATATCGTTACCTACTAGATGTTAAATTAGGAATTAATTGGAATTAACAGTAGTCGTAATCTTCTAATAATGAGGGGCATTCTGAAAAAACTTATATCAGGGAGTAATCTGCCATTACGAATAAATCCTATACGCAGGATTGCATCCAAAAATGATCCTAAAAAAAAGGATGATGATCCGCAACCCATAGAACCTCTTAAAAAAAGTGAGTCCTTAAATGTATTAATATTGTTTTGAAAATATGTCTTTGTAAGGATTTAGACGGTATCTAAACTAATAATTTAATTTAATACTTAATACTTTCATTTAATCGGTAATAGACATACGCTTTTTTAGATACGTAGCTTACTAAAATATGTTCCTGTGGGAAAGTTAATTGGTGTGGCAGACAAACCCGTGTTCTTAGCTATATTTACTTTATCAAAAGTATTTCATGATATGATGTATAAAATAATTGTCTCCTTTGTTCTTTTCCTACTTGAATCTTGGCATATAGAGTGGCTGCTTAGGTTACCCTATGTGTGTGTGTGTTGTATTGTGTGAAATTTTTTTATGACATTATTTTCACTTATCAAAAGATAACTTTATTTGCTGCACATTGCTAACTGGTGCTTGCACCTCGAGCAATGTGAGTTAAATGCAAGCACAGTGTGAAATTCGGCGTTAACAGTGGTTCTTTCGTGGAGCGTAGCTAGATTTCAATGAACATAACAGATAAATGTGACGACAAAATGATTTCACAGTTTCACTTCAAAAACAGCTTTGTTTCCTATGGATGATTTAAGTTTCTGGGTTTATTGATTACAAATAAACAAATTGAATTTAGTTGTTTATGGTAGTAAAACAATCAGATCACTTAATTAGATTTATTAGACACAGACCAGTAAGAGATATAGACAATTGTTACCTATAAAACTGTAATATTATGGGATAATAATAATATAATTAGAAAATAATAAACTTATGGGATACAAAAAGATATTTAATTAAAATTTAAAAGCTCATTAATAATTTATCATTAATCGCCTCTGTGGTCTAGTGGTTCAGGTGTTTGACTTGACCGCATGAGGTCCCGGGTTCGAATCCCGGGTCGGGCAACAAAAAGAAAATTGGGTTTTTCCAATTTTCTAATAAAAAAAAATGTTGCTCGGGATAGGATATGTGCCCGGTTGGAGATAGGCTTGCCACCTATCACATTGTGGGACTTAGTATCTTCGGCTAGTCGTGGGTGCCCTGGTTGTGCCTCTGCCTACGTCATCGGGGATATGGGCGTGAAGATACTTTATCTTTAAAAAAATTACATTTACATTACAACCTTTTTTTATTTTACTACTTTGAATATAGATTTATAAATAATTGATTTATTTCCAGACATTGTTATTGAAAAATATGGTGGTATTACGACACTAAATATTGATCGTCAACAAACTCGTAATAGTCTTGATGAACAAACCTTAAGGGAAATGACAGATGCACTCAACGCATTTGATGCAGATTCTGAATCTAATGTACTTGTCATAAATGGTGAAGGAGGATCTTTTTGTTCAGGATTTGATTTAGATGAGGTTGAGGTGAAGGGCTATAATACTCTTAAAGATGCAGCCGTGAGTACAGTGATATATTTCTAATAAATGTATAACTTATCACGTGTCCAATTTATTGAAAAGATTCCACTGTTTGTGCATTAAATTATTGTTAGGTAGACTTACAAAATAGGCCTACTATCTTGGCTACATTACAATAATGTTCCTGGAATATCTATGGTGTCTTTAGGCCACATTATTCTCTTACCTTCGTGAGAGTTGTGTTAAAGGAAGTAAGACTTTCTGGAGAGTTTTCATTAATTGATACTGTTTTTGAAGTTGAAACTGTTTTCAGTTTTCACACTTTTTTTAGGTAAACGCTTGTCCTTTTTTACTATACACTTCATTTAATACTTTATGTTACTCTATAGCCAACCAGTCTCACTTTTTACGGCATCATCAGGGCTTTATAACTAAACATAAAAAGTTTGTTTTAATTTATCATTTAGTACTTATTTGGTATGTATATTTCTAGGACTTCAAATGTTAGTTAATAGTAAACTATTTTTGTACATCGTTGATATGTCCAATTTTAGTCTATTTTTTTTTATTTCAAGTGTCGTCTCCTTCGTCGTCCACTTTGTGACAAAACAACCATTGCAGCTGTCACGGGATATGCAGTGGGCGAAGGTTTTGAGTTGGCCCTTGCTTGTGATTTGAGAGTTATTGAGGAGAGTGCTGTACTTGGTTGTTTGGGAAGGAGATTTGGTATGTTATAGTTCTATTTTTATATTTTGTTTATTTCTTTGTAAAATCTTCATCTACCTATCTGTCAAGTACGGATGTTACGATGACAAGAATTCATAAGTTTTCTGTTTGAAGTCCGTTTGAATTTCATGTAATTTCAATTCAATTGTAATATCATACAAAATAATTTAAAACAAATTTTTAAATTAATTATGTTTACGTTAAGAATGCTATGAATCATTGTTATTTGCTGGCCCTTTAACCAATTAATTTATTTAAATAATAAATAAATATTCCTGAACAAGTTACACAAATTGAATCTAGTCAAGTTTGCAGGAGCGAGAAACAACTTTTTAAAAAATATAAAATTTATTATTAAAACTTAATTAAACAATTTGAAAGATTAATATTTCTAATTGCTATTATCTAACCCCAAAGTAAGCAAATTATATGCTTGTGTTTATATGGGTGTTTGTCAACGATTTTAATAAATAGAAATACCAAAATAGATACATAATAACAGTGTTGCAATGTGGTATCCGCCTAAATATAGATAAAAACATTTGCCTAACTACTTTTTTTTTGTAAATGCTTTTTTATAGACTACTTTCCTTTCTCAACCACATTAAACACTGGACTTTAATAAAAATATGTACCTATATACTGTAAAGAAAATAGTATTTTCTTTCCTTTTATAATAAATCCATTTATATATACTAAACGTACATTTTGAAAAATCGCACATGAGATTTAGGCTTAGAACTCAGGAGTGGTTTCCATTCGCGTCCTCTGCGGACGTGGTACGTGGACGTGCGGTTTTCGCCCGTTAACTTGTACGATTTTACCGACGGGCGACCGGCGCTGCGACACTGCGGGTGTAAAATGCGTTGTGAAATGTGCTCTGACTTTTTTTTCGTATAAATCCACATTGTACAGAAGCTGCGGGCCCGCAAACGAGGCGGGTGCGGGTGAAAATCGCGCCGTTAGTTCGTCTTACGGCCAATATTAATAATCAATCCTAATCCAAAACTCGCTGTCCAAGATTGATATTTTGATCCATTTCTATGTTATCGTTTGCCAATAACATATCTGTGGACTGGATAAATATGGCAATTAGGTATGGGATAGGTCGGCGGATACGCAGCTATCTAGATTGCTTGAAATCCATTAGATTGAGATACATTAATAACATTGGCCGTTAGGGATTACTATTACGGATTAGGTGAGCCACAAGTGGGTTGCGCTTAATCACACTAGTGGGGAGGGAGGTCAGAAAATCACAAAAAATACCTAACGTAATTAATGTATGTCTCTTATTTGTAGAAGTAGTTATAGATCGAATAAGCTGTAATAATTTGCCCCATCACTACATATACGCATACAAGTCTGTACACCTTTCTATTTAGAGTAGGTAAACGCGTAAAAAACCTTCTGTAATTGGATATTGAGTTATCTGTTTCATTTAAACGGATTTAAAGGAGCAGAAATGTTTTTCCACACAATATGACAAATTTTCTTATAAAGAACCAAGAAGCAAGGATCTTTATAGATATAAATCTATATAAGTAGAACTTATAGGATTTTATCTGTATAGAACCTATAATATTCTTGCAAAGAACATTTCAAATGTTAATGTGAAATGAAAAATGAAAGGTAATGTTCAACTTGACCGACCTGACACACACAGAGGTTGCAATTCTCTACAAAAAATGGCGCACGCAGATCAGATTATTGATATTCACACAAACACTTCCAGGTAAACTAATTAAGTAGTGGAAACTATGTCTAATTTTTAATTCGGGTTGTTAACTACTTGCATATCAAATTTCGACAAGATAGACCTAATGGTTTAGCCAAGAAAATACTCAAAATCGTTTTAGCGGTTTAGCCGAGAAAGTGCAACAGACAGATAGATAGACAATAAATGGAAACGCCGTTTAATCACTCCTTTTGCTACTATACTATCAAATGGTCAACTATTTGTTAAAATGTCACAGTAATGACATATGTCCAACATTATTAGTTAAATTTGTAATATGTTAACTTTCCAGGTGCTCCGCAAAGTTTATACGGAGGAAGGCGACTGACAGCATTGATTGGGTTATCCAGAGCTTTAGATCTATTAATAACTGGCCGACCTATCTCTGGCACTGATGCTCATGCTATCGGACTAGCCGTCAAACTTACTGCTACGGGTACAGGTGAGGAATCATCAATTATAATCATAAATATCTCTGGATGTATTGCACAAATTAAATCTAACTTCAAAGTAAGTTAAATTATATGCTTGTGTTTTGTGTTAGTCACCGACACTAATATATAAAAATACTTGATTGATAACAGGGGACTCCTCAAAGAGAATCTTCGCAGGTTTTGTAGTTATACAAAATATTCTTTTATGTGAATATTCTTTGATATCTGTCCACCTCAAGAGGGGAAGACCTCTAGTTGCTATCAATAAATCATTTAATTTTTAATATAACTTGCAAATTGCTTATTTACCAACAATACCTGAAGCTAGATCAACTCACAAAGTTGCATGGTTCTTTTGTTGATAAAAAAAATATTTTGCAGCTTTAGGTGAATCTGTCAAACTTGCCAAATCGTTATTGAAATTTCCACAAAATGCCCTGATCATGGACAAGCTAGCAGCAGTAAACTCACAGCTCAACCCCAACAGCGAGGAGAGCATGAGAGATGAAGCTATTATGCAGAGTTTAATGGGGAATGCTATTGCTGATCTAGACAAAGGAATTAAGAAGTTTCAAGGAGGTATGTTGTTTCCTTTAATATTACTTTGGCTTCCTCTATATTCATTACTCTTTGCATACAAACGCGGTTTTGGTGACTCTTAACGCGGAACACCATTCTTTGGATAATGACCCCAAGTAGACTTACATTCACCCACAGCAGCTTTTTTATCTTTTTTGACCATTTTTCTTCTATCATCCTTATATTGAACTGATTTCATCTTTGGCACTTGGTGAAAATCCATAATTACAATTATTATTATAAAAATATCATAATAATTTGCATTGTTTAACGTACCTAATATATTTTTTTATTTTAGTTTAACAAATGTTTCAAGAAATATTTACGGTCAAACATACGCTTTTTGCTAAATTCGTTTGAATAATGTTACCTTAGCCGTGAAGATGGTGTGAAAACAAAACCAAACGTTTTGATAAACAAAGCTAATCTTTAAAAAATTGTCATTAGAATTCCACTAGGCTAGCATTCGATTCCCAATAAAAGCTAGTAGTTGTGTGATGATATTTGTCTGTGTTTCTGGATAGTATATATAGGTATTGACTATCAATACATATATATTTTATTGAATCAGGCCATACTTTGCGGAAATCTATTATAACAGATGTAAAATAAGCCTTAATTTTGCTAATTCCGCGTCAGTAGTGGCGAGAAGTCCTCCAAAATGACACAGAATGTGACAAGCCTAAGTAATGTTAAAAAAATGGGGCGGTGGGAACATCTCCATCGACAAACTCATAATATCCTTTCTTTCCGTATATTCCAAGTCCTTTCGTAATAGTATGCACACTCCTCCGCCTATATAGTTCTGTCGACAATAAGACGACGCGACGTTATAATCTCGCAAATTAATCAGTTGTAATTTCTCGTGGGTAAACCAAGTTTCTAACAGGCATAGTGCGTGATAATTAGGCCTATTTTCTAGAAAAACAGCTCATGTGTCTTGTCTTCAATTCGCAGCACTCTAAGCAGTACATATGTCCTTCAAACAACTAGTGGAAATAAGTAATTTGTACTAATACCTTTTTTGTGACATATGAAGCAATAAATGATGTTTTTTTTATGACATTGGAAGGCAAACAAGCAGACGGATTTCCTGATGGTAAGAAATTTCCGCCGCCTAGAGAGACCAAAGGTGGTAATGGTGCGTTGCCAACCAGAGGCCGGGATGTTAGGCCTCGAGCAAAAGTAAGTTTACCGGCTACCTTACCGAACCGAAACACGTCGTGACGTTATGGCGGCAGGAATAGGTAAGGCGGTGGTACCAGTTCGGGCGAGTCGCAGCAAAACTCTACCACCTAGTCAGATGTCACGGTGTTAGTGACGGGAAGCCTATGCTCGCCATTTACGAACTGCCTGGCAAAGGAAGGCAGATGGTCTATTCTACAAAGGACCCGGACCAACACGGGGAAAATTCTGATTCTGATTGAATTCTAAATGTAAATGTATTAATTAATTTCCATTTGTAATTTACTTTCTTTTAATTATTGTTTGTATACTTTCATCAAGACCTGTAAATTGTCTATATTTTTGTATTTATTTCGTAATCGTTTGTTTCATGTTTATGATTTTTATATACATAGTTTTGATTTTAGGTATTGGCAAACATGGCAAATTTTACAAGCTTACCGAAGTACCTTTAAAGGACTGGGAGATCGAAGATTCGGTACAAGAGACTGTCATCAAAACAGACGAAGACAAGAAATGTTGAAGATATAAGCTTTAACTGTATTTTAGGATTTATTTATTGGCAGTTATTTGTTAAGTTTCCTAGAATAAATATCTTTTTGTTGTAAGTATTTTTGGTTTTTATTGTTCTACCGTTTTGATTAATTAATTACTAAATGCAAAACCGCTGGTGTACACCTCAACCACTGTACAAATATGGAACAGTATGGAAACTAGGCTTGTTGATAAAATACTTAACCTAATTTCCTAAAAAACTCCTTTGAAGCAATATGTAGTCAAATGTCACGTTATATTTTAACGATCGAATTGTAAAAACTACGTAGTTTATAAATAAAGTAATCACATGGCGTTGGTTTAAACCAGCCAGAACGTTCCTGGCATTTTAAAAATCACGCATCTTTAGGCGGCTCCCGCTAAGTATAGCTTATGTATTTCCTGCTACTGCAGTAACACGAAAACAGCTTAGGGACCTCGTCAATGCGTAAGTTTGTGTGAGTGTGCCGTTTCGAACGTTTGCAGGTTTGTGTAGGTACAGTAGGTTCCACACAAAGCGAAAAACAACAATTGACCCTAAGTATTACATCAGTACCTAACAAAACCATAACCCTAATCGAATTCATACAGATATTTTATTACAGCTTTGACACCTGTTCTCACTTTAACACCCGTATTCATAAACAACACTATGAGGTCTCATAGTGACCACGTCAAATCTATATATAAAAGATTCAACCACTGCGTTTGTCAAAATCAACGCTTAGCTAAAATAGCTACCGAGCTACATTAAGGAACGCATAGCATCTAGTTGTTTGTCAAGTCAAAATTTGTATTTTTAATTTTCTACTAAAGATAACGTTACCCGGGATTGAATATGTGCCCGGTTGGCGATAGGTTTGCCACCTATGACATAGTGGGATAGGGCAAAGCCGTGGCTGATCGGTTAGCTAACATTACTATTATTCTTAGCTGACATGTCACGTCTATTAACTACCTCCTTTCTAATTTTATGTTCAATAATTATCGAGGTTTTACGATTAATGAGTAGGTAAATATTTTTTTGCTTATGCATATCAGATGCTATGTAGTGTGACGACTGCGTAGGAATACTAAGTTGATATGGAGAATGAGAACAAATGAATCGAAAATAAAAATAACTAAAATCGAAAACACATAAAGGCTTGACATGTATTGACTTCTTAAAGCGCTGTATGTCCTAAATATGCTGCGTCGTCATATATCATACATCTGAAACTATCTTTGAGAACGGATAATTAACAGTAACTTTTTATGTGTACCTACTATTAGTTTACAAAATTCTTTAGGTGAGTTTGGAAACCAATACACGAAAAAATGAATTTGGCTCTAAAGAAAAAAAACACATTTTGACGTTCCCGTCTTTGAAAAGAAGTGTACTTTCGTTTTTGGTAAAAATATGTTTACAGAAAAAAAAGTGAGTAGATAAGTAGTCCCTTAAACTCTGAATTAAGAATGAGGTCACTTTTTTTTTCAAACTGTGTTGAAAAAAAATGAAAATAATACATTTGCAAACGCGCACGCTACGTTTGTATCTGTACAAATATAGTGATAGTATATTTTCAAGCAAGTCATGTTAAAGAGTTGGGTCTAGTTGCTTTAAATTTGGCAACTTTTTCAGAATCTCTTCTAGCTGTTTCTCCCTGCCCGCTTTGAGTGAAACCTTAATGTATAAATACCTTCTATTATTTTAAGGTATTCACACAAACGTTCTTAACGTGCAATTCTGTTGCTAGTCTGTGATGTTGATTAGCTTTGTTTTGCACTCAAAAGGTCAATGACCGTATTTCATTTGGAACAGAATATATTAGTGTTGTTTCAAGAAATTGAAAATTTAACAGTAAATTTAATGGAAACTTTGATGTAAGTACTCGTTAAAGTATCTGCATTTTTACGACAATGGATTTCCTTGACTATGTCTTAAAACAGTATACTTATTGTGAGAACAATATGATCGACATAATACGTTGTAACATTGCACTACTAGCCACAGTAAGGCTTTCCGCCCAAATAATATTGATGCCTGGGAATCTGGCTGTTCGCTTTGCACTACAATCAATGTGAACAGGTCAAGTTTGGAATCGACATCTTCATTTTGTAGTTTCAAGCAGCTTTGACACTAGGACTTTTAAGAGGGTTAATCAGCTTTTTAAAACCAAGCCGTCTATTTATCGGTGTCGTTGCAGATGTCAATAAGCAGTGGTGAGTGGTATTACCATTAAGTAGGTAATAGCCCGTACCTCTACGTTTTTACATAGAAAAAAATAATTAAATAGCAAAGCTGACGGTAAGAAATGCAAGAATTTATCTATGACAACTGGCAACTAATTTTAATAGTTTTAATGGTATGTACAACTTACAATCTAAACGAAATCCAATGAAACTAAAATGTTTTCGATTAAAGAAAAGAAAACAGTTAAATAGGTAAGTTTCTTGAAAGTAAGGAATCCTTAAGAAAAAGATACTTAATGAAACAACCATATAAATACTATATTAACATTTACTATAACATTTACATATCAAATAATTAATGACGATGCAAGTCCTTGGGGTCAGGTTTGCCATACTCCTTTTCCCAATTGGCAATAAATTCTTTCTTCCGCTGCTCGCGAAGTTTAAAGTATTCTGGGTATTGTGCCTTTTCGAGTGGGTGCCAATAATCGAGTATCCAATCTGGAGGTGTGACTTCACGTTCGTGGGCTACACCACCAGGGCTGTATTGGACTGTAAGAGATGAAAATAATAATAAATATCATTCAATCACAACAAAACTAGCAACATTGTGCATGTTGTCCTTCTTTTGAAATGGGATAGTGAAAAATCATGGTGTGCAAATATAAAACAAAAAAGTCATCCCATGTTGTGGAGTCAATTCTTATAAAAAAAATATATAGGTACATTCTGTCAAAAATATCGGGAACGGATAACTTGTTTATGGTTCCAAACTCATAATTTTGTTTTGTTTTGTTTTTGTTATTAGATTGGCACAACTGTTTTCAATTTTGTGTTTCTGTTCTATATCATGCTAGCGGCCCGCCCCGGCTTAGCACGGTTACGGATTTCCTGATGGTAAGAAATTCCCGCTGCCTAGAGACAACAAAGGTGGTAATGATGCGTTGCCAACCAGAGGCCGGGATGTTAGGCCTCGAGCAAAAGTAAGTTAACCAGCTACCTTACCCTTCGAACCGGAACACATCATGACGTTAGGGAGGCAGGAATAGATAAGGCGGTCGTACCAATCCGGGTGAGTCGCTGCGAAACTTGTCACCTAGTCAGATGTCACCGTGTTAGTGACGGCAAGCCTATGCTCACCTTTTACGAGCTGCCTGGCACAGAAAGGCAGATGGTCTATTCTACAAAGGAGCCCGGACCAACACGAGGACTTTTTCTTTTTTTAGTTAAAAATACGATGGCATTTCGTAATTTGGAGGAAGAGTGAGACTCCTGAATCGTCTTGCTAATTATGATTGGAGTAATAACCATAACGCTAACATCTAAAAGAAAATTTTGACCGCCTCGTTGGTCGAGTGGCTAGCGTACACGCCTAACTACACCGACTAACCGCTAGGCTCGGGTTCGATTCCCGACGGGGGCAGGCATTTGTGTGATGAACATTTAGATGTCTGCATTTCCGGGTCTGGGTGTTTATTAAATTTATTCTAGTATCTATTTAAGTATTTCTATGTATTAGTATCGTTGACTAACACCCATAACACAAGCATATAATTTGCTTACTTTGGGGTTAGATTCAATTTGTGTAAGTTGTCCAGAGATGTTTATTTATTTATTTATTTAAAATAAGTAAAATAAAGGAAGAATGAATTGGTTTCTAGCTTGGTGTACCATCAACTTGGGCCATAGTATCCATTGGATAAATACCATACATACAAAATGTATTATTTATATGAATATATTAAACAATATTATGTTGCACTAAAAATAACTACTAGAAACAACATACATGCATATGCAGGGTGACATTTAAAGTACCTGCCAAATTTTGAGAAATGCTTCAGAATTGATAGCACTTTCAATCCAGGAAGCAATTAAAATATTAGATGCATGGTTATAACTGACCACAGTCTCATTCACAGGCTGGTGATGTCAGGACTCTTACTAGGTACAACATAACGTAACAAGTAAAGCATTTTTGAGGATTGCTATAAATGAATGTTTTTAAAAGCAAATATTACAATTTGGCAATAATATTTAGGATGCATAACCACTAAATTTTTTCCCCCTTTTATTAAAGTTTGGCCAGTCCCATCAAAATAACCCTGTATATTGTTACACCAAATTCCTATTTGTTACACTGTATCTGTATCACTTTTTCTACAGATCTGCCTTATCCCCTCTGCATTAATTTCTCCTTTTAAATAAACACTAGTTTAAGAGCTTTGGTTTGGACAAATAGAAATTTGCTTATGTCATCTGTAAACCTAGATCTCTCAGATACATATCAGTGAAAATCTATTATGTCAATCTTTCATCTGCTATTATTCCACATAACTAACCAATGAAGCAATTTCTTCAATGAAATCACAAAAGATACCTAACTCCTAGGAAATGAAGCACAATTTTCAAGGCCCCTTAACACAAAAATACAAACATTAACGGCCACCACTCAGTCAATTAACATTAAATCTATCACTTAGTCACAATTTTGTAATGAAAATATTGCCTTAAAAGAGATAATTGATATCTATGAGTGTGGCTCTGAGCTATTTGTTAATTTGTGAGTTTAATATTGCTAATGTGGCTAAATTAAATTTGGTCCCATTTATTCATTGCATCTGTTTTAAATTTTTATAAATGTATAAAAACTAACTGACAATAAGAATTAGTAGTAGGAAATACACCAAATATTTAATGATACGTTGTCAACTTGAATCTAGGGCTTTTAATCCCGTATTTCATAACCTCACAAGTGTTTATTACTGAAATGAGTTTTAAAACTTACACTTTTTAGGAATTGGATGTATTTGCTTAAATAGCTCTTCCTCTCCATCTTTCAAAAGTTTTACAGCTACACGCATGTCAGTAATTTTGGCATTTTTATCAAAGCGGTCTCTCAGCAAAACTGCCTGGTAGCGGTATACATGTCTGAAAATTAATTTAAGTACAAATTAATAACTTATCAAAAAATTAGAAATGTTACTCTAAAGAAATTTAATTTATAATTGTTTACTCAAACACTTTTATAACTACGGTATCCAGTACCTACTAGGCTTCCAAACAAAATGTAAATGTTAAAAAATTACTTATATTTTACAAATTGTACATTCTAATTGTGACATTATAGATTTCATATGCCGAAACCCAGGCCAGAATTATAATACACAACTTCTAATCAAAATAGCAAGGCTACAGGGGGGTTCCCATAAACTCTCAAAACATTGTTCAATAATTATCATTGGAGAAAGACAACCTAATTATATATGCCACAAAATTGCTTAAGGTGTACATTTAGCAACATGGAAATAATATTGCTGTAAGAGTTTCATGGTATCCTAGGCACCAGCTGATTGATTACTTACTGAGACTACAATAGCTACAAAAATAATGAAAAATTAATATTTACAATTTTTACATCAAAGTAAAAATAAAAAAACGGTTGCCAATATTGGAACATTATTTATTCTTTGTATTATTTGAAAATCTGTAAATAAAATAAAACTTAAAAAAGATGTAAACAAAACATTACGTAATTGATTTACAACTTGGAATAATATTGGTACATTTAAAATGGTAAAGATTAGCTTACCGTACATCATAGAACGATTCTAAATTACGTAAAGCTCTTTTGTAAAGATTACAAACTTTTTGAGCATGAGTTTTAATGCCCAGTGGAAGGTTTGCAGCCATTTTTCGTAGTTTTTGTGATCTGTCAATTCGGTGACAGTGACTGACAGAGGAATTGACATCACATTTTTTTTTAAGTTGATTTGCCCCTTTCTGGGGCCGGCTAAGACCTTTAGGTCATGCTGCCACGTCTTCTGTTATAATAAATTCTTTTTCATATTCAAATTTTGAATTCATTTCTTCAGTTTCTTAACATATTGTCTTCCCCTTTTTAAAAGTCATTTCCTTCACTAAGACAAAGGTCATTTGAGTCCTTCAATACATCTTCAGTTTCAATTTCTTGAAGTTCACATATTATGTTTTTTCCGTTAATTTGTTCTGTAGCACGTCACATCCTTGAATTACGATTATTTTCACACAAATTATTAAACTAAAATTCTGAACACCAAAATCATCCTCTTTCGTGATGGCGCCAAAACTTCTACGACAGTGCAAAAAGTATTTTTGTTATTCTTTTTTTTACCTCTACATTTTATACTAGTCTTATATTATAAGTAATAAACTCATGTCTTAATATTTCATGTCTTTTTATAGTTTTGTCTTCAATTTTCTTTTTATTCAGGCCTTTGCCTCTTTTGTCGTGATAAAACACTACAATAGTCCTTCACTAGTAAAGTTTATTTACTAAGTCACATTTAAACACAACTAAGTAATATTTACACTTTAATTAATTTACAAATTATACATTTTTACATTATATTACACATTTTTAGCTTAGAGATTGGAGGGAACCCTCGAAAAGCGCGCCTTCCCCCTCCGAGCGTTCCCGCCAACCTCCATTTTTTTAAGTTAATTTGCCCCTTTCTGGGGCCGGCTAAGACCTTTAGGCCATGCTGCCACGTCTTCCGTATTAATTATTTCATCATTAGTCATGTCATTCGTCTTACATGTCTTCCGTTAATTATTCTTATACAGTCATTAGTCACTATTTACAAAGTCACGTCAGGCTCTTGAGTAAAGCGGCGGTCACTTTACAAAAGCTCACTTTGGGAGATTTGGCGGCAGCGAAGAAATTCACGATACACTAATTTCTTCATGATTTTTTCATTTGTGCACTCCTCCTCCAAAACTCCTTCCCATTTTTTATTTTTATTTTTTTAAGTTAATTTGCCCCTTTCTTGGGCCGGCTAAGACCTTTAGGCCATGCTGCCACGACTTCCGTATTAATTATTTCGTCATTAGTCACATGTCTTCCGCATTAACTAATCTTATACAGTCATTAGTCACTATTTACAAAGTCACGTCAGGCTCTTGAGTAAAGCGGTGGTCACTTTACGCAAGCTCACTTTGGGAGATTTGGCGGCAGCGAGGAAATTCACGATACAATAATTTCTTCATGATTATTTCATTTGTGCACGTTCACTAAACAAAACTAAACTAATTCCCAACTAAATTAACTAATTTCACTCAATCAACATTTTCATTCACGATGGCGCCAAAAAACACCACATTTTTTAATTATTACTCCAAGTTTTCGGCATGAGGGTAAGCATCTGCCATTAATCAAGTTTTAAATTAGCGCCCCATTATTCGATTTAGCAAAATCGTGCTTAAGTTGTTCAAAATTAATGTTAAATCGTCAAAGGAAGTCATACTAGGCTCTTGGCTAAATCGGAGTTCGCTTTACTCCAGGGTCATTTAGTAACATTTAGTGGTAACGAGGAAATGCACCATACAGTAATTTCTTCTTGAATACTTCACTTCTGCACTTTCACTAATAAAATAAAATTGTACAAAATGTCACCAAAAATTCAACAATTACAAAAAAATGTAGACGATCTTTTTTCTGAATGTCGTCAAAACCCACCAAATTTTCTATTCTATATTTTAAAATGGCATCTCCACCTTTTTTAAAGAAGGTCGATCCGTCAGTATACATTTTTAAATACAGAACAATTATTTAAGTTAGTAATGTAACCATTATAAAATAGTCCACGGCTCTATGTTTATGTAATATAATAACAGGGGCCCTACCATGAACGCTTATAGCAGTATTATTTCCATCTTGGTAAATGTTCGGTTTTATAAGCAACTTTATGGCGTACGCATAAGGTTGTCTTTCTCCGATAACATTTAGTATTTTTGAAATAACATTGTTTTAAGAGCTTATGGTAACCCCCCAGGTTATATTAACATTAGTTAAAATATAAAACAATTTAATTTAACTGGGTTCACAAGTCAAAAAATTAAATCAGCTATAATGAAATCTTCACTTAGTTTAAATTGGCAGACGTACTCAGGCTGTGAATCTAAATTTTGTTACCAAAAAGGCTAGAAACATTTTATTATTAGCAGCGGCTTACGGACGCGGCTTCCAGCGACGACTGATAAGTGTGCAGACGCCGTCCGCACACGCTTACATAAACATCCAGCGCGCCGGATGGCTTTCAGACGTCTGAACGGTCAAGCTCTCGCCCGCGACTTACGTCCGATAATTTGCAAGGTTCAGTGTATTTTCATTAGGTATCTAGATACCCTATAAGTTATAGACTTGGCGTGAAGATATGTATGTATGTTAATACCCTATAAGTGTCTGATAGTTTGTTACCAGATTTATTGACAGTTTTGATACATAATAACTGCTACTGCGGCTAAATTTAGAGACCCAGCCGGATTTAAATCATCAGCAAAGTAGGTAACTGTTTAGGACTACACTTGCACTAAGGACCCCGTGCAAAATCCAAGAAGAGCAAATACCAAAAAATTACCTTTTTTTAACAACATTAAAATATAGTGTTACTATTGCATTAAATACCTGATAAATACAGACACAATTTGTCATAAGGTAAAGGATAAGCGCTCTAAGAATTGAACTAACTATCAGTATTCCGGCTCTTGTTGTAGATCAACTCTAACATTATCTATTTACCTTCAAAGTATACGTGGGTCACACTATTAGATTAGCGTAGCTTAAAAAAACAACATATTCTGACCAAAAACATGTTTATTGCTTTTCAAAATAATCTCTTTTACATTTAAACCATTTTTTCATGCGATCGAACCATTTTTTAAAACAGGAGGACTGGGCCGGCTACAACTGGAACGCTATCACTGCCGCTTCGGAGTTGGTGAAGTAAAACCTCTCATCAAATCTTTGATTTTGGGGAAAATACAGAAATCACAGGGTACTAAATATGACCTTGTTTTGTTGGCCGTGTGTGAAGAAGCGTTATCATGGTGTAGGAGAATGCGTTTTTGGGTCGTCTTTCGCGAACTTTTTCTAACACTCTGGGTAAACAAAAATGGTAGAATACCACTCGGCATTAACACTCTTTTGATCTTCACGTGGAAATGTACAGATGAAACCCACGCAATCATTTTTTACCAACGTTTCTTGCCTGTCTCACTTTTGTTGGCTTGTTCTCATTTTCAAACACCCATTCACAAAATTATTGTTTTTTTTCGGGTTCAAAACAATAAATACACGTTTCGTCTCCTGTGACAATGTCGTTAACAGCATTAGAATGTCCGTGGTCGTACTTCAGTAGCATCTCTGAGCACCATTGCAAGCAAGCCCGCTTCTACTCCTCTGTCAGTTCATGAAGGATCCAACGACAACAAAGTTTCCGAATTTTCAATTCTTCGTTTAAAATTTTCTGAGTTTGTCTCATACCAATCCCCAAAAGTTCTCAAATTGTCTCATAGCTAATCCGGGGGTTTTCTCCAATTAACCGCTTAACATTAGCCACATTATTTTCGTAGACAGCAGTTGAAGGCCACCCTTCACGAAATTCGTCATGTAAAGAAACTCGACTTCTCCCAAATTCAGCAAACCATCGCCTCACGGTGCTCAAACAAGGTGCTTCTATCCCAAAAAAGAAAACTTTTAAAATCATAAAAAATCGTCGCTCTAAAATCTTTTCGACTTAATTCTATTTTTGTTGGGTACGTAGAACTTTGATGTGTGATAAAAAAAATAATCGACAAATTATTTCCCGCTAATTGTTTTTTTTTATTACTAACAAGGTTACAACGTTTTAAAAATATAACATTCTAAATTGAAATGGTTCCGATTAGTTAGAAATGCAAAACTTTTAGTGTGCCCATTATAGGTAGATAGGTGCTACATTAATTTAAGGATAGTGTCCTTCTCTGTATTGTCAAATAAATTAAATTATGTCTAAGTTATAACGTATATATTAAGTTTATATGAAAAGAAAAAAATGTGCATAGGATTTGAATTCACAACTTTCATTTGACGTCAAAGATACTTTACTTTTTGAGTTGCTGTTTCAACCCATTGACCCCTAATGTTTCAACCATAGATTTATTCAAAGACCTATTAAAATAAGATAAAATATAGCCATTACCAGGCAACCACTCTTACTTTTCAACAACCAACAAAAATATCTTAGCAACAAAACTCCAGTAGGCTCATCTTTATCTGTAGACAGATTACTGAAATTGGCCGTAAGTTTCTAACTTTTTACGCGAATGCTCTTCTGACGATGTTTAAGGTTGTGACTTTATTAAATGTTTTATTATATTTTTCAAGAGTAGGTAACTTAAATTCAAAATGTTTTTTTTTTGTTAAAAATATTTCGCAAGTGCAATTTTTGGTTAATGTGAATTTCCATTAAAAATTAGATAGTATACTTCCTCAGCTAACGAATGAGGTTGCAAGATGCAGGCGATTGCTCGCGTGTAATCATTAAGCGATAAATCGAGCGACAGGTTAAATAACGCGCCATCTAGTACAAAAAATAACTAAAATAGTCGTATCGGTTGCAATGAAAAAGAGTTCAACGCGCTCGAATTACCTATTAACATAATCCAAATTGATGTAGAAAAATTAAAATCCAATAATATTTCAAAATTCTTAATAAAATACATATTAATATTTAAAGAAAGAGCCTTATTGAGTCTATTTTTTTAACTAATGTTGCTCTTACCGTTTTGAGTATTTTTTCTTCAAATAAAATAATTAAATTCAGATCAAATATTGGTTATTTTGCAAATAATATGGAGTTTTAGCTTTATTTTGACGAGTTTCGTCATTTTATAATTTATAGGCTACGCCTGTAGCTTTACCTGTGAGATGCTAAATTATTAAATTTTCGTTTCTTTGCTTGAGTTGACAGATTTTTACAAAATATGTTTTAAAATTGAGCACGTTTTAATTAAACGTAATTTTTGAATCATGATAAAATACAAGAAGGATTAAGTTGTTATATTTTTAAGTTGTAAATTACCTAATCTTGAAGCAAAAGACACTATAATAATATAAGTAACTGGTAAAAATTGTTTCTTGGATAAAACTGATTCGAGGTCGAACAAACAGTTTCGATGGAGTTTGAATACAAACAATATGACACCAATTGACCTCTAAGTATACCTATTTCTATGATGACACCAGATATTATTTGAAAGCAGTAAAACGGCAAAACACCGATTTTAATTTAAATATAATGTCGTCTCAATAAACAATTAAATACGTATAATTGTAACTCAAAAAATAAGTGCAACTCAAAAAGCGCTCAACCAATTTATGTAAAATTTCTACAGGTCAACTTTCTGATTATTTTCTATTAAATTCAATTTCGCCTCTGTGGTCTAGCGGTCCAGGTGTTGGCCTTGACTGCATGTGGTCTCGGGGTCGATTCCCGGGTCGGGCAAGAAAAAGAAAAAATCTAATAAAAAATAACTTTGCCTGGGTTGGGATATGTGCGCCCGGTTGGCGATAGGCTTGCCACCTATCACATTGTGGGACAAAGTGTCTTCGGCTAGTCGTGGGGGCCCTTGCTATGCCACTGCCTACCTCTTCGGGGATATTGGCGTGAAAAGGCTTGCTTGCTTGAAATAAAAATCAATATAATCGAATATAAAATATATACGTTGAATTAAGAACCTCCTCTATTTTTTCATTTCATGGCGGAAATCAAAATGAAAGAAATTTAATCATAGAATAGAAGTGATCGCTGTATTATAAAGTTTAGCTCGTCATAGCCATACTTAACAATCAATTTTAGTTATTTAATTTCTAAATTCAGTTTAATTTTATATTGTTTAAGACTCAAGAGATCAAGTGTACTTTGTGCCATTTTGGAAAATCTAGAATCAGTGTTAATTTAGTTAAATTTCAGCGCAAAATAACTTCTTTATCTTTTTAGGAACAATCTCAGACAGTAGTTGAATATTTTACAATGGCGTTCTTAGAAAACGAAATCTACAATTACGAAATCACAACACGAAAAAATTGTACCTCCATCAACTTTTATTGAGGTCAAAGAAAGTTAAAAACGTCGGTGAGATGATCAATGCAAGAACCGGTTGATGTGCTTTAAATATAAAATAAACGCTGGAGTTTTTTTGAAAATGAACACTTTTGGGGCACAAAATGGAACTCCTTTTTTGGTCTTTTTTTATTTATTAGAATGAATGAAAGGTGTGAGTCACAGCATTAGATTGTTGACGAATATTTTGTTCAATTTTAATGCAATTACGTTCGGTATTTGTATTTTTAAAAATCGAAAATTTTCTTTTTTTGTAAACTCAAAAGTAGCTGGCTATATACGTTTTTAATTCTTAGAAAGTAGTACAGAGATGACATGGTACCGTTCTCGCGTCCCACTGCCTCTACAACGCGCCAGTGCTAGCTCTACATTCCGCGCGGCAAGTTCCATCATTATTTCTATAATTTAGTGATCATAAATTAGTGAATAAAAATTACATTGGAATTGAGTGTGAGTGAAAACTTCGTGACACTTTTTTGGTAATATTTATTTTCATTATTTTTCCTTCATTGGCTATCTACCCGCCAGACACTCGGAAAATGTAAGGACAGTTTGAGTAAATATTATTTACTAACACCGTGAACTTTAACCAGGTTTTTCTATAACTTTCTATGACAAGTATTTGTTACCCTGTCTATTCCTACCACCACAGCCTCAATACTTACCTAATTTTATTTTTACAATACACTATTAACTTTTCTGATACTTTCATTTTTTTTAATAATATAAAATTAATAGTCTATTAAAACTAATTATGATGATTGTATATCTCTTCTGTAGTCTAGCGATCCAGGGGTTGGACTTGATTGCAATAGGTCCTGGGTTCAAATCCCGGGTCGGGCAACAAAAAGAAAATTTGGTTTTTCCAATTTTCTAATAAAAGTTCCTCGGGATTGTATATCATCATCATCATCATCATCATCATTTCAGCCATAGGACGTCCACTGCTGAACATAGGCCTCCCCCATTGACTTCCACTTCGACCGGATGGAAGCGGCCTGCAT
>NJDD01000955.1:124752-134766 GCA_002245505.1 Calephelis nemesis | reverse complement strand
TGGGTGGCCTGGTTGTGCCTCTGCCTACATCTTCGGGGATATGGTCGTGAATATACTATGATGCATCTCTAACACTAACAAGTATTTTTTTTGGCTATTAAGTAAAACTACTTTCGGTAATTCTATATACAAATGAACACCAATTTCGCGTGGTCATCGCATGAGGCCTGAACGGACGGACCAATTTAACTATTTTTTTTCGTGGTGTCAGTTATTGTCAGGACAAGGATTTTATAAAAGTGAAAACCGGCAAAATTGGGGGAAAACTGTGACAAGCAATAGGTGTTAATGTCAAGCGATACGAAATTCTAGTAAAAAATAAAAATGGTCGTGCCACCTTTTATGCAAATTTGTTAACTATTAGAAAATACAGTAGTCGTCTTTGTTATCTGTAAATATTGGCTATTACCTGAATCCATTTCGTAAATTGACCCCATAGGGATTGGATTTTTGGATTTTAAAGATTATAGGTGATAAAGCCTGCTTTACTCAAACAAATTACTATTAAAACCCGTAAATTTCGACATAATTTCTTGGTTCATCAGTTGATGAGAGATAACCGGAGCGTAAAGCATAACCCCGAAGAAGTAGGCAGAGGCACAACCAGGGCACCCACGACTAGCCGAAGACACTAAGTCCCACAATGTGATAGGTAGCAAGCCTATCGCCAACTGGGGACATATCCATTCCCGAGCAACTTTTGTTTTATTAGAAAATTGGAAAACCCAACCTTTCTTTTTGTTTCCCGATCCAGGATTCAAACCCGGGACCTCATGCAGTCAAGTCCAACACCTGAACCGTAAGACCATAGAGGCGATTTTCATCATGTTTTAGTATCTTGTGATCTGGATGTTAGATCACATGTGCAATTATTTCGACTACTCTATGTTACCTTATTCAGGCTTAAATATTTTTGTGTCAAACACTGGCATTACCAGTATCTGGTATGTTTAAGGTGGATGTATACTTTATTTAAATCTTATTCTGTATTATTATTGTAATGGTATACGGTGTAACGCCAGTGCTAGCCATAGTCGTCTTCTTGTCCGAGCATTTAACATTCTAACTTTGGGCTGGTAACGCACCTTTATCATCTTTGGTGTATGTAGATTGTGAGTATTCCTTACGATAAAAAAATCCGTCTGCTTGTTTGATTTAGTTAAAAAAGTGTTTGCCGTAAGTCATATACTGTAGATTCTTATCTGTATAAATGACGATTTCAAGTTTAACAGTTATTACCTATAACCATGACATTATTGTCTTCCGTTTTCATGTCATGATTTTAATCTTTCCATCAAAATTTTCATCCACTGCCGGATGGAGGATGTTGCCTGTTCCCAAAAGTAAGCTAGTTTGGTTTGCAAAATGTAAGTTTCTTGTGGTTGTTTGTCATAGCAATAAAGCGCTAACAAGTCTAACATGTGTCTGTAGAAAGACCCTATTTCTCTTGAAAATATTGTGTATAAATATCTCTTGTTGCGATTTCTGTCTCATTGGCAATGAGATGACATTAAAAAAACGCTCTTTCAGATCAAACAAACATTTTAAAATCGGTTCAGAAATGAAAAAAAATCGATTTACATACAGATAGAAAGGATGGAAAATATGGAAGTCGAACAAATAACCGAAGTAAATTTTCGAAGTCGTTAAAAATGAAACGTATTATTTAATAAAATTTAAGTGTTGTTTTGTCCGAGTCCAACATGTAGACCATCTGACTCTCTGCCTGGCAGCTAGTAATAGGCCAGCATATGTTTATCATTAATCAGTAATCATAGGTCCTTACAATAAGACTGGTCACACTTTCCTATTACTGTCGCCATAATATCAGTATCATGTACTGGCCCAGGGAAGAGTCACCGGTAGTCTGATGAAGTCCCAGATAAATTGAGGAAAATACTTAATTTTTGTGTCCTAGATGATTTACTTATTGAAATCGAAGTCGTATTTTTTTCAGTTTAATTGCGGTTTATTTATTTATATGGTGTATTAAATTGTTATTTTATACCCGTTATGGGCAACGAAAAAGATATTGTGATATCAGTGTACGTATCAACAATTTAATCGACTTTCTTAACCTATTATATAAACAAACCAGTATCAGAGATGTATTTCAAACATTTTAATAAACAAACACGTTGAAAACTACGCAATTTAACGAATAAATTTGATATCATCTTGTTTTCGAAATTAGAACTGGCTTAGATTAAATAAACTTCCAGTGATTAAAATGTATAATATGCTTGAATGTTTAATATTTAACTGGTGTTGAATTATTACTCAATATTTTAGTTAAAACACGGTTAAAATATTGTCTTGACCCCCTTTATTATATAAACTAATTTCGTTATAATTTTTGTTCCATCTTCTTAATTACGAAATTTTAAATAATAATTCTAACTATGTAAAAAGCCTTCATTTTTAGCCTTGTTTACCTAACTTAGTTATATACGGATTTCCACAAAACCATATCATTTTATAAATATATAATTTTAATCACCATTGTGGTCTAGCGGTCCAGGTGTTGGACTTGACTGCATGAGATCCCGGGTTCGATTCCCGGGTCGGGCAACAAAAAGAAAATTTGGTTTTTCCAATTTTTTATTAAAAAAAACGTTGGCGATAGGCTTGCCACCTATCACATTATGGGACTTAGTATCTTTGGCTAGTCATGGGTGCCCTGGTTTTGCCTCTGCCTACTTCTTTGGGGAAATGGGCATGAATATACTTTTTTTCTCGAAATTTGTTAAATTTAAAGCTTTTTTACGTAATTTTCATTAAAAATAAATTACTTAATGTAATTTTTGGTCGGTGTTTAAAATGGCGGCCATTCGGTCAGTAGAGTTGAGAAAGTAAACAAAATTTAATTGGTTTCATGACATTTTGAAGTTGAAACTTTATTTATGGGCTGCTTATTTGATTAAATACCTATTTAAGCATTTCTGGAAATTGTATCCCTAAGAGGATGAAACAGAGGTTAAAAGTTTGTATGAAACTCCTTATTAGTGGGCTATAATCAGTAAATATATTAACTACCACGCGCTCAAAGCCGCGAGATACATCTAGTAATACATGTCAAACTTCGTCTTGAATCACCATCTATTAAAAAAATTGCATCAAAATCCGTAACGCAGGTTTAAAGAACTAAGCATACATTGGGATTGACAGCGGGAAGCGACTATTATAGTTAAGAACTATCTCGATCATGTCTGCTTTTGATATCGGTCCAACTGTTAATAAGTAATTTTTTTATACCAGACACACAAAAAGACACGTCAAACTTATAACACTCCTATTCCGTCGGGGATAAAATAAAGTGAGCTACTTTTATCCAGACTATTCTTCAAGGGTGTATTACTTTCACTTTCATACCTATATTTTGTTTTATGAAGCCTCACCTTAGTTTTTAAATACATTAATTTGTCTCCTTCACCCTAAGGATGTCTGGCAGAGATCTGAAGCGACAAAACCGCCTTTGTGCACCTAAGTTAAATGTTATAAGTGAAAGAGTGTGTATTCTTTTTCAATTTTGGTGCATGATAAAGTGTACTAGTGGTCGCCCATTGGTGAAAAACGACCATAGCAAATTTTAATGTCTTGTTGATAAGAACACCGTCTTCATTTCTCAACTACTTTGTTTTCTAACTTTTTAGTGCGCCATCTGTGATCTTTTATCGTTATCATCAATATATTTGTTTGTGTGTATCAAATTCATGATAGTGTGGGTAATGTTTTATTTTTGATTTAATTTACTTTATAAGCGTTATTATTGAAAAACATTAGCGTTCTGCTCTTCTTCTACACATAAACTATACGTGTGCCAAAGTTTATGCTCCTGCGTCCGCGCAATTTTCGTAAAAAGGGGTCCAAAGTTTTGCCATCACATATTAATATATATACTGTGTTCATACATACTTTCACGAAAAGCCACAGAAATCAGTAAAGCTCCAAGATGAAGAATTAGCTTCAATGTAGCTACCATTATGTAAGTCGTTATACAATAACGGCACCATTAACAGCTCGGCCTCTGGGATATTTCCAGATTGAAATCTGTGCTAAAATTATGTAAAGCTACCAAAACAACTTGCACAATGGAATATTCGTTGGGAGCTATAATTAGAGCATTGCTCGTTTATAACCCATAAAATAAAAATAAACTTTTATTCTTCATGCAACTTTGATGAAACAAATTATAATAAATAAGTACCATTTTGAAAGAAAGCGTTTTAAAAAATATAGATATATATAGCACAACTATTTTATTGCATGAATATGTGTTTGCCAAAACTATTAAGTACATATTTTTGTAGTACTTCCTTGTTCTACCACATTATTGAATACAATATTTATTTAGTATAATTTTTTATGATATTGGAAGGCAAACAAGCAGACGGATTTCCTGATAGTAAGAAATTTACGCCGCCTAGTCTCAAAAGCGGTAATGGTGCGTTGCCAACCTGAGGCAGGGATGTTAGGCCTCGAGCAAAAGTAAGCTTACCGGCTACCTTACCCTCGGAACCAAAACACGTCAACGGCAACCATTGACGTTATGGCGGCAGGAATTGGTAACAACACCAATCCGGGCGAGTTGCTGCGAAATTCTACGACCTAGTCAGAAGTCACGTTATTAGTGACGGTAAGCCTACGCTCGCCAGGAAGGCAGATGGTCTATTTTGCTAAGGAGACCGGACAAACATGGGAAAACACACATCCCTAGAAAAACTTTTATTTTTCATGCAACTTTGATGAAATAAATTATGTGTAACAAATAGTATTTTGATGTCGCTGCATAATCACAAAGTTTAAGAATTTTGAGCAAAACGATTATAGTTCTAAAAACTAAAACTAAAAAATAACTCTTTAAGAATCTTATTTGTATTATCTGACCACAACTGTATTACTTTTTTATTTTAATAAGTGACACAATAGATTTGAAACTTATTGATATTATCATTGTTGAAAAATTTACTACTTTGATATAAAGAAATAGGTAGGTATATAATTGTTCTGCCGATCAAAACATTTCACTTTCTAATCCAAAAAGATACGACGTTAAAAAGTCTCGAAACTCTAATAAAAATACTTTTAAGGCAAAATCACTTCCACAAATTAAATGAAATTATACGTGTAATGGCTATATCCCTGTGTGACTAGGATGCATTCATAAATAATAATAAATTCCCTCTGTTGGTCTCCTGTGTAGAATTAACCATCTGCTTGCCCACCAGGCTCATAAGAAGCGAGCAAAAGTTGAATGGGTCATTACCAACAAGAGCACTGGTGGTATTCTTGCCGCCATAACGTCATGATTTCTGCAGCCTTAGTGACAGTGTCATGTTCCGGTCTAGAGGTTAGGGTAGCCGGTAGACTTGCACAACGGCCTAACACCTCGTCAAGAAGACAGTCTCTCACCTGCGTCTATAGACCATGGTTACCATATCTCTCATCATCAGATGATCATGATCATGATGATGATCATGGTTATCATCTCTTACCATCAGGAAAGCCATGTGTTTTTTGGCTGTCTTTTTTTAAGTTCGCGGTGAGCAACGACGCGCATGGCTCTACAGATGGTAAGAAACAACCGTAGTCTATAGACACCAAAGATGTTGCAGGATTGCGTCGCTTTCCTGACACCATTATGAACGGCCCATTGAGCAAGTCTACCGGCTACCCTACTCTCCAGACTGGAACACGACAGAGTCATTATATTAGCGGCAAAAATAGGTAAGGTGGTACCTACGCGACAAGTTGCTGCACAGTACTCTATCATTATATTACAGTTAAAATGGGAGAAAATGTTATTGCATATTTGCTTCGTGATTACTTTGCCAGTGTAGTTTTTGATAATTCTTAGACCAAGTTTTAGAGGTAGAATAATCTAACTCATTGATTGATAAAGGTACGGCAAGTAGTTTTAAAACCATACTTAAAGTTGGGCCAATTTAATAGATCACATTTGACACATGTCAGTCACTGTAAATACTTGTCAAAATAAAACATAAAACTGCATTATTTTGACATTATTACAATAATTAATATTATAATCTTTGAAAGTCAATTAATACTATGATTTTTAAAAAGATTAAGCATATCTGCAGTACTTACGTTGAACAACCCACCACCTCCCATTATATAATAATAAAAAATAATGTTATCAAAAAACACAGCCTCACATTTAGTTCAACTTTAATAAATATTTTTTTGATTGCCCACGTCACAATATAAGCCCGCTTTTACAATTTTACCGCGTTTAAACATTTACTGACATTCGACTGTTGTGATTTTTTAAAATTTCAAATTGTGAGTAGTTATTAATTGGGTTAATTACGAAATAATTTTAACACAAATGTTGAAAGTTTATGTCCTTGTCCTTACTATTTACTTTGTAACAGATTTTTGTAGTTATAGGGACTTAATATTATTCATTATTAGGCAATAAATGTCACAACTTTAAACATCTGCACGCACACACAGATACGCGGTGTAGACAAACTATACAATCAGTGTCGCAGTGTAAGCTACGCTTAAAAGTGGCATATCCTTAAAAAAATGTACGTAAAAACGGCACTGAAACTGCCAATAGTTAGTTTGGAAATATTTTATTTTAAACATTAAATTAATCATTCAACTAATAAACTTTTACAAAACAAACTTTTTTTGCCAATTTGAAGACATGGTTATTGTAAAGCCACTTGACTCACTCCATATCCGTGCAGGTAAACTTAAAAAAAACCATTTAAAATCGATTAATTAATGTAATGTAATGAATAATGTAAAAAGTAATGAACAACAGTCGCAACAATCGCAGGAGGCTGTCACTTGTAGAAGAGTTCCATGGTGAAATTTCTAAAATCTATGTCAATTCTTAAATGGTATACCTTAAAACCTTATCACAAAATTTGTAATCCAGTAAAGAAAACTCAATTTAAATTTAGTCAGTACTTTTCGAAAAAATCGTGAACATACAGACATATAAACAATAATAAATAATAAATAAATAAAAATCCTTGGACAAGTTATACAAATTGAATCTAACCCCAAACTAAGCAAATTATATACTTGTGTTATGGGGGTTAGTCAACGAATCTAATACATAGAAATACTTAAATAGATATCAGAATAAATTTAATAAACACCCAGACCCGGAAATGCAAACATCTAAATGTTTATCACAAAAACATTTTTTTATACATATACAAACGAGATATCTTTAAGAGTCGGTTAAAAGCCTACAGCTATTGACATAACACAACATCATCTTTCTTAAACACTGACTTGTGTTTGTATGGACTTACTCTAGAAATCTAAACATAGTAATATGAAATCCCTTACAAGAAAGGTATCAAGAAGTTTATTATGAAGGAAGTGCTGCTGTGAAGTCGCCATAAAGCTCCTTTCAAGTCTTATTTCTATAACCCTCTTTTCTGTTACGACATTGTATTGCTAACAAATCAATGGTCTGCTAGTTCTATAAATTAGATTGCACAAGCTATATTCAGCATAATGGCGTTGATTAGTTGTGTCCACATCCATTCAGTTTCAAGGTGAACGGAATAGAACTTTCTATTAGTTTGACATTTATCTATGTAAATTATTTTATGGTTTTTAGTATAAATGTTTACGGCTCAAGTTTTTATACTTATAGTATAATTGCATGATTATACTACGTAGTAATCAAAAGTCCGTGGTCGTTATTGTCGTTATTATCGCCATGTGGCTAAAAATAGGCTTCAGTTTGGCTTTAATTGTGATCCGGAACATGATAACTGCAAGAAAAAAAAAGGCACAAGAAAAACGAATCTTTGCGGCACTCTGACTGTAACGTGTTTACCCGAGTAAGAGTTCATAATATGATTAATTTTATCGACAGATTAATAATATTAAATGTCTTTTTACTTAAACTGTCACGAAACTTAAAACTTAAAATAACTTAAATAATTAAATAAATAAAACTTAAATCTTTTTTTGTTTAAGAATTACATTTTTTTACTAATTTGTTAAAACATTTTTTTTAGTTTGATTTGTTTAAACTTACTAAAATGTCAATGAAATTTATTTCGCGGACTAGTGCATGTTTACGTACTAACAGAGATGAGTATATTAAATATATTGTCTTTGGTACTAATAAGTGGCTGCCATATCGTTGCAATTTAAGTAAAATAGTTTTGTGGTTCATTAGTTAGTAAAATAATCACATTTCACACCCTTGATGGATGGGACACAGGTATACTTTCGCCTTTCTTATTATAACTCATCAGTAATCATGTTCCGAATCACAAACCGAAGCAAAAATTAAGCCTTTATTTCATCAGTTGTCTGTCCATCATTCCCTCCAAACCGGGAACGACAATGGCGAGCACTGATTTATGCAGACTGGGAGATAACTAATGATAACAGTAGACCATGGGATACCGGTGGCCAGACACGTTGTATATGTATTTGTGTTAAAGCCATTAGATGACAACCTAGACTACTAGCGGCCCGTCCGGCTTAGCACGGGTATAAAATATAAACATAAACGTGCCTCTTTGATCACTTTTTCTATTAAAAAAACCGCATCAAAATCCGTTGCGTAGTTTTAAAGATTTAAGTACACAAAGGGACATAGGGACAGAGAAAGCGACTTTGTTTTACACTATGTAGCGATATTGACTTCGAAAAAAGGAGGAGGTTGTATTGTGTTTGACACCTACATTTTTGTAAGCGTGTTAATCGATTTCTCATTCACCACATTCGTATGAATTTTAATTCACGTTTCCATTTAATAAAATCTTTTTGTATTTTCTGTGGTCCCCTTTCCACCAAATCTAAATATGAAATCGAGGGAAATACAAAATGTTTGTATGTACAGTAGTACTATTTAAATTATGTGCTTTGGCTATATTCGGAAATCTTCTTCGGAAACTTCGGAAATCCGAATGTATTTTAAAGATATCTATATAGAGTTGTTATTACACATAATTAATCATTTCGCTTAAGTTTAGATTAGTTCAGCCAGTTTAAAAATAAAAGTATTAAGTGTAAAAAGTGTAAAGCCGAAGCGCATAATTTAAATAGTAGTACTGCAGATGACATACTGAAATCGAAGTAGGGCTTTTGCAATTTTACTTACTGCGCTTTTATTTATGGTAATCATGACGATGCAAGCTCTGAAAAACCAGCGGAATCGCATTGGTCGCTAATCAGACAAACGAAATTTTCTTAATAAGATTTTTGGCAGTCTCAAATTAAACTAGAAGTTCGTTTTGAAGTATTTTAATATCTTTGACTAATTATCGTATCGCCTTTGTGGTCTACTGCTCCAGTGTTGGCATTAATTGCGTGAGGTCTCGGAATCAATTCCCGTTTTGGGCAACTGTTTGAAACATATTTCAAAAATTCAAAAACTCTCATTGATTGAACTCGTACCCAAACATCGATATTAAAAGATTGTTCCTAAGCATATGAACAGGTTGTTATATCGCGATTTAATGTTTTGTCCGAAATGGTCCTGGTTTTCTCCTAATTGGTTCTGGTTTTTTCTCTAAAATGGACCACTCCGTGGTAGGCAACATGCTAACCATCAAAAACACATCTGGTAAAGTGTTGAGCAGTAACTTTCCCGGTAGGTATCCACTGCCTTATCTATGACTACCACGAGAATGACGTTGCCATCTTCCGATCCGAAGGGTAGAGTAGCTGGTAGACTTGCGCATTAAGCCTACAGGATTTTAACAGGACAGCAACGCACCTATAACATCTACAGTATCTATAGACTACAGTAATCTTTTCGGGATAGCTATATTACTTGTTGTTATGTCTTCTTAAATAAATAGATTATTTCAATAGCGATGGGATCGTTACATTCCGACGCTGAAGAGACAAATTTGCCAGTGTATTATAGATTTCAGTTAGAGTGTGATCGTGAAGGGAAAGTCCGAATCACCGGAGCAGAATGGGGTCGCCCATGACTCACATCTTACATTATGTCTTGCACTTATCACATAGATTATTACTCTATAAACTAGAACA
>NJDD01000955.1:111002-124205 GCA_002245505.1 Calephelis nemesis | reverse complement strand
TTCATAACCTAATCTTAAAAGTTTATTTCATTGTTATTTGTAATTGTATTAACTGATTTTGATTTTATTTGTTTTCTCTCATATAACATTAATGTAAATTTATTATCATTATTATATTAAATTATTTCATTGGATAATGTAACAAAAAACTGTATGATAAATTTTGGTAAGGAAGAGCGAGACCACCTGACACAAGTATTTATTAAATACTTAGTAGGTTGATCTCAACAAATGATCTAAATAATGTAACTATTTTAAAAGAAATAAACAACTTTTTAATTTTTAATTTTAATTTAATTATGATTAGTTTAGTTTATTTGCAAACACGTAATATGTGTACTTAGCGTTCTGTTGACTTCAGAAATCGGGTAAGTTCGTGGTACATGATAAGCTTGTCTTTTGTATGTTTGTTAATCTATACCTATATTAATACGTGATGCCAAAACTTTAGACCCCTTTTTTACGAAAATTTGGCACACTTATAGTTTATGTGTAGGAGAAGTGCAGAACGCTAATATTTTTCAATAATAGTGCTTATAAAGTATATTAAATCAATAAATAAAACATTGCCCACACTACCATGCATTTGACACACACAAACAAATGTAATGATGATAACGATAAAAGATCGCAGATGACGCAATAAAAAGTTTGGAAACAAAGTACCTAGTTGGTCTTGAAAAATGAAGATGGCGCTCTTACCAATAAGATATCGAAATTTATTATGGTCGACTTTCGACCAACGGGCGATCACTAGTGTTGTTAATTTCTTGTAACATTTTTGGTAGGTTGGTGGTACAGTAAATAATTTTATGATAGTAATAATTGGACTGGACATGACGTGAAGTTTAAAGCTTAGCTCCGACTCTCCTTATGATAAGAGACAACCGTGGCCTAAAGACAACATAGATGCTATAAAAATATATTTATTTTTGACTAACTTCACACAAATCAGAGTTTTGGCGCCATCCAAATAAAAGATGGCAGTAGTTTTTACGTTTTGAATTTCACGTTTCTGTTGAGTTTCTATTAAAAAATAACGTTGCCCAGGATTGAATATGTCTTCGGCTACTCGTGGATGCCTTGGTTGTGACTAATCTTCGGGGATATGGGCATGAAGATCCATTATTAATCGTCTTGTATTTTAAAATAATGTAAAAATAATTCAAAGTTTGAATAAGTTTTTTTATTGATTACGTCAGTATTGGTGGCAATTTTTACAGTTTTTTTTAAATAAACAAACACAAATGAAATGATCATGAAGTAATGAGTGTATCGTCTACTTCCTCGTAGCGGCCAAATCTCACTAAATGAGCTCGGTAAAAAGGCCTCCGCTTTACTCAAGACCCTGACATGACTTTCCATTAGGACATTGTTACTATATTATATGAATCCGAAGAAGTGAATTGGAAATAAATAACAAGAAAAAGATTTTATAAATATGGAAGACATGGCATTATGTCCTAATGATCTAAGCCTGTACCGGAAAAAGATAAGTTATTAAAAACCATAATACAAACACACATTGGTTTACTTTGGGTTATATCAATGTCTATGATTTGTCTTTTTTAAACGGATTTTTATTTATATGAGAAAATACAAATTGAAAATTGAATGAATTGAAGTTATAGCACTCTTATTTAAAAGTTAATTAAGTGATGATGAAAAAAAATAGTAATGTAATAACTAGTACCTAATACAATAACAGTTAGTTGAAATTTGACATACACATAGCTGTAATGATTTAAGCATTATCTGTTCTAGTATTTTTCATACATATATACATCACATACATCTTCAGGACAAGTCTCATACAGGTAGGCAGAGCGTATTGAGTACCAAATATTAGAACCTTGCAGACCCGCCCTGGTTTCAGTCAGATTCATTTTTTTAGACAAACACGCCGTCTCGGAGACTCTTCACACCACCTTCGGATAGCACCCGAATGTCAGTCAAGGTCTCCTCGGATACCATAAATATATTCGAATTTTTTTATACTAGTGGTCGCCCACTGGACTAAAATTCACCATAATAAATTTTATTATCTTGTTGACAAGAAAGCCATCTTCATTTCTCAAGACCAACTACTTTGTTCCCAAACTTTTTAGTGCGTTATCTGTGACATGTCAAATGCATGGTAGTATGGGTAATGCTTTATTTATTGATTTAATGTACTTTATAAGCATTATTATTAAAAAAAATTTAGCGTTCTGCAATTCTCCTACACATAAACTATAAGTGTGCCAAATTTTATGCTCCTGCGTCCGTGCAATTTTCGTAAAAAGGGGTCCAAAGTTTTAGCATCACGTATTAATATACAGATGTCTCAACGATTTTCTGTGTGACATAGTTTAAATATTCGGACGAAGCCACGGGCCACAGCTAGTTTTATATATAACAATGGCCTCCCTCGTTGGCTCGACATCGAAATAATTGCTTTGTGTAAATAATGTCGAGGTGATGTCCTAGTTATAATGAAAGAAAAGGAAATATATTATTACTACTAATTTTATGTTGATGTAAGGATGTAAGAATGAATTGACCGTTATTAAAGTAATATTCATCTTTGCCTAAGTCTATTGCTTTGGAAAAGCTGCGCCGCCTCGAGCAATTGGTTTTAAAAATTAGGGAATTCCTGCAACTATCTGCTTGGATTGGGTCTTAATTTTCTATCGACCAATATTAATAATGTATCTCTAAAGATGGATTTCAAGCAATCTAGATAGCTGCCTATCCGCTGGACTATCCTTTATATATTTGCCATATTTATCCTGTCCCCAGATATGTTATTAGCAAGCGATAACATAAAAATGGATCAAAATATCAATCTTGGACAGCGAGTTTTGGATTAGGATTGATTATTAATATTGGCCGTATGTCACCATTGTTGTGTTCCAATTTAGTTGTTAGGGTTTATAGTATATATTATACACAAAAGTCTTATTTATATTATTATTATTAGGAAATCAGTGTGTTTGTTTGTTATATTACATTATTTTTATCCATATTCATAACGTGAATAAACCACCTTGTTGGCCGAGGGGTTAGCGCACACGCCTTACTTCTTCACCCAACCGAGAGGTTCAGTTTCTATTCCCGATGGAGGCAGGCACTTGTGTTTTTTATATTATTTAATTTTTTGCATTTCTGGGTCTTGGTGCTTATTAAATTTATTCTGGCATCTATTTAAGAATTTCTATGTATTAGAATCGATGGCTTAATACCCTTAACACAAGTGGATAATTTGCTTGGGTTTAATTCAATTTGTGTAACCTGTTCAAGGATATTTATTTATTTTAATGCAAAAGCCATCCTGTCTAGCCAAATTTTGTTTAAATTTAATCTGCGCATATTTAAAGAAAATGGAGGGTTCAAATAAAGGTTACTCTTTGTCAAAAAATCAACCTCCAAAGGTAAATGAGGTATGAAAATTTGTATGAAAATAGAACTATTCTACATAGACAGCGGCTAGTATTATTATTAACTAGCTGTCCCGGCGAACTACGTTCCACCCGTTCAATTTGTACGGAGAAAAATAAAGTTTTGTTTTCCCATTTTCTCTGCAATTTTGTTATCATATGAACTTTCTCCTGACAATAAGTAACACAACAAAAAAAGAATTAGTCAAATTGGTTGAGTCGTTCGGAAGTTATGCACTTACCAACACATTCAGCAATTCATTTTTAAGTTATGGATATATTATTTGTCTTGTTTGTCTTTCGGTTTTCTTATTTTATTAATTGAAAAAACCAATTGCGTGGCTTTTGTTTGTTAATAATGTTGGTGTTGTACTTAATCTTGTAAACTGGAAATAGCTCGTCCTACTTTCCACACTTTCAAGCACTAAGATGTAGTTTATTTCACTTTGATATAAATGGTATAACACGTTTGTATTTATTGTCTGGAACTTTCTAAAAAAATATATTGTTTATTGTATTGACGGCACCCGGCACATGGCTCATCGAAAAATCGTATTTCGTAGAACTTTTTTAACGTCTAAAATAATTTAAGCTCAAAAAAATGCGAGAAATTATCTCCAAGCTCTCTACGACATCGCAATTTGATAATTAGGTATTATTTCGAAAAGTGGAAGACATGATCTTAGATACAATTTTTTTTCAAATGTTACTCAAAAATCACTATTCAGATCGTGGTGTAATTACATGTGACAGAATCAGAATCAGGGCCTACCTTCCAAAAAAATGAATGTTACATATTATGCGTTATTAGTTGAGTAATCGCGTAACGATCATAAAAATTACGAATGTGAAGGATCTCACCGCGAAAGATCTCACAGTTTCAGTTTCCTGTAACTACCACGCGAACACTTCGCACAGCACAGCTAGCACAACAAAACACACACCACACACACACACACACACACACACACACACACACACGAACTCGCACACTGTTTGTGTGTGTGTCTCTTATTGTACAAATTAAAACAGGTAGGTACTAGTACATTTTAAAGTGCTAAAACCCGAAGGTTACCTGCGATTTTTCCTACTTCCATATAAGGATTCTCTTTATTTATAAATCAATACTCATAGTTTCCTCTGCAGATAACTCTTTGTGATCTATGTTTTCCTAGTAGGTATTATCATTGTGTTTGTTCGCCTAACCATATCTGTCGTGTTAATGAGTGATAAACAAACGTAAGGACAAGTGGTAATACGTTTATATATTGATCAATTTGAATAGTGATTGAATATTTTTTTAATTATGATGTATTCCGGGTCAGGCAACAAAAAATGTAGAAAATATATATTTTCAATTTAAAAAAAAACGACATGTGCCCAGCTAGTCGTGGGTGCCCTGATTGTGCCTCTGCCTACCTCTTGGGGGATATGGGCTTAAATATACTTAATACATACATTATTTATGATGAATATGTTAGGAACTCGCAGCTGCCAATTATTCTAGCATCATCATCTTTCGACTTCGAATCGTTGCTTAAAATTCTGGTTCTCGACAAGTAAATGTTTGGAAAAGACGTTGTGTGTATTTAATATAAATTTAAATAAAAGAAACTAGTTTGGAAGAGCTAATAAACGTGATAAACTAATGTTTGTTTGAACGCGCTTATCGCAGGAACCACACACGCAGTACTAGCTGGAACTGCTAGTTGGATTTGAAAAAATAAGTTTGAGGAGTTTCGGCGCCATCGTGAAAGAAAATGGTAGAAGTTTTTTCGTAATTGTTGAACTTCATGCAAATTATAAGTAAAGCTTTCACCGGTCCCACAAAGGGTCAAATCAATTAAAAACAAAAAGTAATGTGGCAGCATGGCCTAAAGGTCTTAGCTGGCCCCAGAAAGGGGCAAATTAACTTAAAAAAATAAAGGAATTTTGGCGCCATCGTGAATGAAGATGGTCGTATTTTTTCATAATTATTGAATTTCGTGTTTATATTGAGTGGAATTAGTTAATTTAGGTGGGAATTAGTTTAGTTTTGTTCAGTGAACGTGCACGTGAGCTTGTGTAAAGTGACCACCGCTTTACTCAAGAGCCTGACGTGACTTTGTAAATACTGACTAATGACAGTATAAGAATAGTTAATACCGAAGACGTGTGACTAATACTAATGACGAAATAATTAATACGGAAGACGTGGCAGCATGGCCTAAAGGTCTTAGCCGGCCCTAGAAAGGGGCAAATTAACTTAAAAAAAAAGTAAGTTAGAATTTGACAGCTCCATTTTTAGCATATAAAAACCGTTGACCCCTCAGATAAAGGATACTTTATCTGAGGTTGACCCCTAAATATATCCTACTTTCATGGCGAAACGTCTTTTGATATGTCTTTGGATATGTCTATGAAGCTCTAATACAAGGAGTATAATTAATACTCTTGCTATAATACTACTGTAGGTAACCTAATAGAGACATGTTATTTCTAAATACTGCTAACTCGTTCTATTGTATTGGCCTCTCTTTCGTTTTGTCTTTGCTAATTGCATAACAAGACTCTGAAAGAAAGGCCGGTACATTTGAAAGAGTTAGCAGTACCTATTTAGAAATTATATCATGTCTTTTTTAGTAGTAGGTATAACCTCTAGTAGGTTTTTACTTAAGTAATTAATTAAGGTCAAAATCACTACATAGTTTATACCAGAAGTCGTTTCCTCTGTCTCTTTTGATTTTGATGCAGTGCAGTTAATAGATATAGTGATTGAAGAGGTAGGTTTATATGTAAATTTTATACCCGTGCGAAGCCGGGGCGGGCCGCTAGTATATTTATAAAATTGGCACTTTTCCTTTATAAATATAGGTAAATCTTGCTGAGAAGATTTAACCGGCTAACCTAAACCCAAAACCAGAACTCGTCTAAAATACCACTGGTGGCAGAACTTGTAGGAAATTTATAACATTTCTGGTCAATACGAAAATATAAAGGCAATTAAATAATTACTAGTCCAATCCTTGTAGGTTAGAGTATTTGTTTTAATGTTTACCAGAACCTTTTCGAAACACACAGACTAATGCTAAAGAAATATCAAAAAAATCAAAAAATGAAAACTTACAAAACAGCCAGTTTCCGAAAAGCCAATCAAATTAATTTACGATAACGGTCCTCACAACAGCTGTAACCTCACAAACCAATAGTCGGATCATGTTAAAATTGTAATGGGACCACCTTGAAATTAAAATCTACCATAAGAAAAAACAGCCATCGAAATTCGTCCGTTACCTATTCGTTTAGTAATCGCGTAACAAACAAACAAACAAAGGTCGAATTAAGAACCTCTACCTCTACTATTGAAGTCGCTTAATAAGTAATAACGGTCTTGCTAAAGAGCTTTTACCAGTGCATGTTTTGTGAAATCGCACATCCTATATTTCCCAACAAGTTAAACGGCATGTGGGAGATTACGCAAATATTTTGCAAGCCAGTTGGCATTCCCTGGCCCAAGCTTTTAAACGTAACCAGGTGAATTGTATGACATAAACTTAGGGCTTCATGTTATAATGGCACGTCTTCTAGAATAAACAAGAACAACTTTAGTTAATTATTCTAAATTCGAAAATATAAAACCATTTCCCGCCTTAACCTACACTTCATATTTTTGTCAATATCCGTATTAACTTGCCCCTCTCTAGGCTATTGGCTGGCGACGCTCCTGTCGTAGATATTAAAATATACTAATGTTTAATGCATATTAGACATTTTACATTTTCCAAGAATGAAAGTGTCAGGTTCAGTTAAAAACGTCTTTATTCTAAAATAAGAAAGAATGAGTTTATTCAAATTCTAAAATATAAAACCACTGAAAAACAACACGACTGTACAAAACAATATTACTAAATTTATTTAATTATAAAAGAACTAGCTGACCCAACAGACGTTGTTCTGCTATACGTTTATTGTGATTTTAGCAAAAAAATTGGAGTGGGTCACCCTTATCACTTAGGGGTATGAAAAATAGATGTTGGCCGATCCTCAAAACTGTTCAATATGCTCACAAAATTTCAAGAGAATCGGTCAAGCGGTTTCAGAGGAGTTCAATTACACACACCGTGACACGAGAATGTTATATACTAGAGGATGAAAGGGACACCACCTGAACCTGATGAGGTGAAAAGAGGTACACAACGCGGATATAGATTATGTAGTTATAATGTACCTACCTCAGATGACCTCAATTGATATTCCACGGCCAAATTATCCCAGAATGTTGGCATAAGTCTGCGTAACCAGCGTTTTTGTACTAAGAAAAAAGGATGAAAGTGTGAAGGAAGCTAAGCTAAGAAATCGTCACACTTGGTACTTGATATTCTCTGTCAATCCCGCTGAGGACTTGGCGTGAGCGTTATTCATAAATAAATTGTTATAAACAAATATTTCTTTGAAATTCTTTAGAAAACCTCCGCCTAACTTCTTTTCCAACTTGGTAGATACAAACTGGTCATTGGGTGGAAGCAATCTAGATTTTGTGGACGCGAACTGGGTAGATCGTCCAATTTTTAATATTTTCACTAAAACACCAAACATTTTCACTAAAATTTGCCTTATCTTTAAATAGGCTAGCTTGCTGATGGGTTACGATATTTTTTTAATTCAAAACTACATTAATCTAAAACATTTTTATATTGTCCCTCAAACCTGCAAACTCCACTGTAAGGAAGCGAACTGGCGAAATGACCCTAAGCACCTTCTAGCTTTCCACAAGGTAGTCATCCTTGCTTTTCGTGTGAAACTATTAATTAAAAAAAAACAGATTTAAAACAATGGGATATTGAATGACCTTGGACATAACGATACTCACAAAAAATATAAATTTGGGCAAGCTAGCCCGACTTCCAAGGAGCTTTGTTTTGTCAGTCTGTTAGCGCTTCAGAGCAAAAGCACTTAGGTAAAATTCATTAGCTATTCAAGAAGAATAAATACTACCATTAAATTATTTAAATTAAATAAATCGATTACGCCATAACTGAGTAAACCGCTCATGTTATTCAAATAACTTGTCGCTATGAGTATTATCATGGGTTTTTTCTTTACTAATAATTTACCACAGCTTTGCCCTGCCTTTTTTAATTGTTTGGGAATTCTCATGAATGCCCATCACTTTCTGAGAAGTGGCGGTTATGTGGGACTCTTACCGCCTAAACCCCACGGTGTCCACCCCTTCGCCAAATACCGGAGGTGTGGGGATGCTGTCGTAAACTTCCATTGCCCTTGCGAAGATGTATCTGGCGATCCCCCTCTGGAGTGGGGATGAGGAGGTCTGTCTGAAAGCAGTCTGCAACCCTGACAGGAGTTGCAGATCGACTGAACTGGTGCGACGCTTCTGACCCTGTTACATCACCCACATGATAGGGTGGACATTTGGTTAACCCACTTTCCTCTTCCGCACTGCTCTAAAAACTTCTTTTTTTGCAGTTACAGCATCGACATGCAATTCTGAATTGCAAAATTAAATTATTTTTTAATTAATTATGAAGTTAATAAAAATTTAAACTAATCCAATTACATTTATTTGATAAAACTGTTATGTACCGCGTTGTGGAGGACAAATTGATACTAGAAAAAGGTATTTTACAACAAATTCTAAACAAACATTTTAAACAAAAAATTTCTTTTCATTTCATATTTTAATGATAATATTATGATGATGTAGGGAAAACGAAATTGGTTGGCTTTAGGTTTAACAAAACTATTGCAGAACAGGACCATTCTTGCGCCAGTGCTCGCTATTGTCGTGTTTTGTGCTGGAGGATTGGTTAGCAGGTAGACTTGCGCTCGTAGTCTAAATTGATATGAGATAACAATGCACCAATAACATCGATAGTGTTATTGGTTATTTCTCAATATATGGAAATGGTGTATCACTACATATTATGTAGCATTAAACAAAGTCGCTTCCTCTGTCCCTATGTCCCTTTGTATGCTTAAATCTTTAAAACTACGAAACGGATTTTGATGCGGTTTTTTTAATAGATAAAGTGATTGAAGTGGAAGGTTTATATGTATATTTCATAACCGTGCGAAGCCGGGGCGGGTCGCTAGTGGGTTATAATAAAGCTCTGACAGAGAAAGTCACAAGCAACAAGTAGTTTACGGTAATTGCTTATTTATTTACGAGGTAAGACGTACCAAAACAGGGCAATGCCCTAAAAACTTTTTCTTTGCACCGAAGGGCATGTCGCAATATTTCGGGAATTAACGGTATCAGGTGCATCGACCGGTCAGTCGGACCCTGGCAAACCACACCGGCTGACGCATCAGAAAACCACCATGTAGCCCCGTGAGTTTTATTTATTACTAGCGGCCCGCCCCTGCTTCGCACGTGTTTAAAATATACATATAAACCTTCAATCACTTTATCTATTAAAAAAACCGCATTAAAATCTGTTGCGTAGTTTTAAAGATTTAAGCATACAAAGGGACATAGGGATAGAGGAAGCGACTTTGTTTTAATTTCAAACTTGGGCAAATTTTAACACAGGTTTTTTGTTTCGGTGTCGAAATTTCACATTTTATTTTTATACATAACTAGCATTCCCGGCGAACTTCGTTCCATCCGTTCAGTTTGTATGGGAAAAATAGTAGTATCTTCATAAAAATAAAATTTTATTTTTCCCATCTTCCCTGCAACTTTTTCGGGTTTTCTCTTCATAAGAACCTTCTTCTGAGAATTACTAATACAACAAAAAAAGAATAAGCCAAATCGGTAGAGTCGTTCGAGAGTTATGCGCTTACCAACACATTTAGCAATTCATTTTTATATTAAAGATAGATTTATTTATTTTTTAGTTATTGCAATTCTTGATAGTTTTAATAGTTTAAATATTAATTGCCCTTTAAATCCTGTTAAGCATTTTGCTAATAACGTTTGTCAATACCTTACAACAAAAAATTATATTATTAAAGAGAGATTTCTTATATAAACCTTATATACGTATATTATAACAGATGATGTAGTTATAAGAATCGCCTTGTGGGTCACGAAAGTTTGTGTAGTATCTCGTCCACCCAGTAGAATATAGTGACTACAAATATAGGTAGACCAACTATCTGGTCTGATACAAAGGGATGACTGCGAAACATGATAATGCCATAAAATATCTCTGCGTAGAAGATATAGGAAAGGCTATAGATATCTAAAATCTGAATATGAAATCCTAAAATCATCTTTTACACTATCATTTATCTTTAAATCTGTTGTGTATCCTATCTCTACTAACCCATAAAATACTGTGAATAGCTGGATGCGAATTTGACTTTAATTAAAAAAACGCGTTGCTCTCCGGGAGTGCCGGCAGAAGTGAAAACTTGAATATTTACGTTGTGCATTTTTAATACTTTGGAATGGCTAGGGAATAATTTTGCACGAATTGCTTTAATTATCAGTATCAAAGTACTATCATTTTTGTGGTAGAATACAATATTCATTTATTTCGCTATTGTACACAAACATGACAACACGAACATTCGCGCAAGCGCCCTGCGTCGTCTTACGAATTTTTGTGTTACGAATCAGGTCACGTGTCCTGACGCGAGTATAGAAGTTTTTACCCATTCAAAGAAATCCACTTCAAAAATAAAGAAAAAACTAATATTTTCCTCGATATTTTTAAACCTGACCAATGTTAATTGAGTTTCTGTTGTCAAAGGAAACTGTGATCATCTATGGAAGGCCTTTTCCTCAATTTCCTCTTACCAATGTCAAGTATGAGTCTTCTCGGAGTTGATGACGGCATTTAGTTGAGTCACGTAAACAATCCAACTTCAATGCTACGCACGTCGACTTCAAATTGGTTCATTGATCATGAATGGAAGTGAACAGAACAAATTTTAGTGTACATTTGATTTTGTACCTGTAGTTATTTGTATAACGTTATTTTTTTATGATAATAGGAGGCAAACAAGCAGACGGATTTCCTGATGGTAAGAAATTCACGCCGCCTTGAAACACCAAAGGTGGTAATGGTGCGTTGCCAACCTGAGGCTGGGATGTTAGGCCTCGAGTAAAAGTAAGTTTACCGGCTACCTAACCTACCAAACCGGAACACGTCATGACGTTATGGTGGCGCAAGAATAGGTAAGGCCCACCGCCTAATATCCTACCCACCGCAATCCTAATAGGATGTCACGGTGTTAATGACGTAAACCTATGCTCGCCTTTTACGAGCTACCTGGCAGGAAGGCGGATGGTCTATTCTGCTAAGGAGCCTGGACCAACACGGGATTATTATAAATGAGGAAAAAAGATAATCGCGCCGAGTTTCTTTCTCCGTGTCTTCTGTGTAGATGTGCGTTCCAATCCAGCGGGAGATTCTTTGAGTATTAAACCAACTACTCAAAGGGCAGGTTTTAGTATTATACATAATAGCTGTTGTTAGCGTTTTCGTACACGCGCTGAAGTGACTTTTCGTGGTTAGTGATGATTTTCCTGCAGTAAACGCTATCCTGAATGTTGAGTAACACTACTGCACAATATTTGAAAAAATTGGTTTAGTAGTTTTTGCATGAAAAGCGAACGTACAAATATACAAAAAAAATGTAACCCTGGTTTTTAGTTCCGTATCCTGTACACAATAAACAGTAGGTAATTACTGTTTTTAAAAATATACAAAGAACAGGTTTAGTTTTACTATTGTTTTATTATATCATATATGTATACATAAAGATATCATAACACTAATACGCGAAGCAAAAACTGTAAACCTCTTTTTACGAAAATTGCGTGGACAGAGGAGTATGAAATTTGGCACACTTATACCTTACGTGTTGTAGAAGTGCAGAACGCTAATATTTTTCAATAATAATTCTTATAAAGTGCATCAAATCAATAAATGAAACATTACCCACACTACCATGCATTTGACACACACATATATATTGATAATGATAAAAGATCACAGATGACCCAAAAACTATTTTCATGACGTTTGAAAACAAAGAATTGGTCTTGATAAATAAAGGTGGAGTTTTTATCAAAGATAGTTGACAAAAGAACCTTAATAATGTTTGAACATTAATTTCTAATAATTTATATTTAATAACTTTTTATTATGATTAAATAAAATTTAATTTAAATTTGTTATAGTCGAATGTCATTTGTCGAAGTCGAAGTCGAAAGTCGACCAACGGGCGACCACTAGTACAGATAAACACGGCTCACATCATGTGAGTGGTATCTGTAAAATAAAAGATTTTTTACTTCCAGTTTTAATTGAATTGTAAAAGCCGACAAGTTTCGTGTATTTTTTTGATGTATAATACAATTAATAAATAAAGAATAATATCTAAAAATGCTGCAAAACGCTGAAGTGGTTTACTTAAAATTTTGACAAAGTAAAACTGCAAAAACCGACATCAATTTGAATATCATGTCGTCGAAATACATAAATGGATTCTTGGATTGCCCTGGGATTCCATCAGCAAATACATACTTGTTGGAATAGGACCGCCTAGGAAGTATGAAGGAAAGGAGGAAAGAAGGAAGTAGGAAGTAAATTTCAAGTAAAAAATAATTATGAAAATTATCGCCTCTGTGGTCTAGCGGTTCAGTTGTTGGACTTGACTGCATGAGGTCCTGGGTTCGGATCCCGAGTTGGACAACAAAAGAAAATTGGGTTTTTCCAATTTTCTAATAAAAAATGTTGCTCGGGATAGGATATGTGCCCGGTTGGCGATAGGCTTGCCACCTATCACATTGTGGGACTTAGTGTCTTCGGCTAGTCATGGGTAACCTGTT
>NJDD01000955.1:57057-98323 GCA_002245505.1 Calephelis nemesis | reverse complement strand
CCGCATCTCCCTCTTTTCGTACCGACGAGGGCGGATCGGTACGCGTCGCCTCCAGGGAACGCCCTAACCCGCTCTGCGGTACTTTTTCGGGCCAGAATTGCAGTCCAAATAGACTGGCAGGGATCGCGACGTGCACGCTTCTGGCCAATGACTCCAAATTTAGCTCTAAAATATTATCTAAAAGATCTGATTTGGCAACACTGATTTTTACAGTATTAACTACCTAAGTTTTAGTTACCTACCTAATTCGGTTCAGAAGTTTTTCGTTCTGAAACCAATTTTAGTAAATGACCGGATGTCTGTCATAGATAATAGACACACTTGTTCTAAGCATTCTTGCTTCTTCACAAGTGTCTATAGTGTGGTAAAAAGGCTTCTTATCCACATTGTAAATGTAGGATGTACCTACCTATATTACAAAGTGAAATTTAAAGGAGTGAAGAGGGTGCTTTTCAGTGTCCTGCGAACTAAATTGACATTCAATTAATTTTGGTATGATATTATCTACTTTATCGCGTACAGTTGTCCCTGGTCTCTACTTTTGTATTAGTTTTGTGGATACTCGCTACGCACTCACTTCGGCTATTACCACCAATACTACAAATTACAAATGACTATTGAGTAAATAATAAGCACATAATCTTATTCGTAAATAACTTCTATGCTCTAGGGTGTCACGCTACACGGTATTATATGTAAAGTAAAGGGTAAGACGGAACTATAAGTATAGTCAAGTATTTCTTAGCAAACCAAAAATATAGAATCTCCAAGCCCATATCTCCGAAGAGGTTGGCAGATAGGCAGAGGTATCCAGGGACCAGGGCACAGAGACAGACACTTAGCTGCAGACACTAAGTCCCACAATGTGATAGGTGGCAAGCCTATGACCAACCGGGCACAACCCGAGCAACATTTTTTATTTAGAAAATTGGAAAAATCCCCATTTTGTTTTTGTTGCTCGACCCGAGAATCGAACCCGTGACCATCATGAAGTCAAGTCCAACACCTGGACCTCTAGATTACAGAGGCGATCAAACGAAAAATAAATTTAATAAAAATGACATTCTTGTTTTCAGTTTCACCGTACTTCTGAAAGTCTCAGTAAACACGTCGATCCTACCATTTTACCAAAAGAATACGGAGGAACTATACCATTGAAGGAAATGATTGAAGAGCTGAAACGCAAACTTTTAAAACACAGACAGGAACTGTTAGCCTTAGATGACATGTGTATAGATTTACACGCACTTGAAAAAAATGATTTAACCCAAGACGTACACTCTACTGCTGGTTCTTTCAGAAAACTTGAGCTCGATTAATGTATAGTGCTGTGATATATCCAAGTGATATCTATTGGGCAGTGTCGATATCAGCGTATAAATACCGGATGAGCAAATAATGAACTGCAATAGTATTAAGACACCGACTTGAAAAGTTGTAACTCATAATTACTATTATATAAGTACTTACTGGTTTTGAAACTTGGCATAGTAAAGGTTATTTAGCTTTAGTTACTACGCATAACTGCAACGTTCTTAATTTGAATGTTTTAACAGTTTTTCCATTATTTTTTTTTGAGCAATAAGATTACTCATATGTTAATAATGAATATTGAATACTCACTTATATAGCGAAACGTGTTCTAAGCTTAATATTACAATTTAAAATGGATGATGTTTCTTTGTGTTTTGTATAAATTCTTGTTGATTACGTCAATACATAATATTTCAAAGTGTTAGTTTTGTGAACTGTTTTTGAAACTCCAAAATAATACATTCATGATCTCAACAAGCTCAGCACAGTGGCTAAATAAAAAAGGTAATAAAGTAGTAAAACTTAAATTTAAAAAAAAGGTATAGAGTAGTTAAGTTAAAGGACGCTTAAAACTGAGAAATTTTTTTACTCGCTGAAAGAAATCTGTCTTATATAAAACATGAAAGACATATTTTTATATTGTGCGTAGTTTCTGAATATGTGCACATTTAGTAATCTTGATATATACGTAGATTATATTAGCCGAGAGTAAAAAGGAAGATATTGTGATAATATTATAGTTTGTGGTGAAGTCACACAATGTTGATTTTGAAATTAAAAAAAAACAATAGTTTCTTTTTGTATTTACAAACATTTAAATATATGACGTCCAAAAGAAAAAGTGTTTATTTTATTAAATGTATCAGTTATGTTTTAAAGATTCAATTACTATTTTGAATGATTAAGCATTTTTGCAGTTGTCTGTCTACAGTTACATTATTGTATAAGTTGTTACATTATGTGGGCAACCATGAAAGGAAATGCCACTATTTTGCCCTTTAAACTATCATATAATATTACTTACCAAATGGTGATTTTTATGCAGTTTAATATTCTTTCGATGAGCAAGACGCATAAATTGTTTAAATATTATAAATGTTAAGTTCTAATATAATAATAGATTAGCAACTCTGTCCAACTGTGTCATCTATTGCTTCTAGAGAAGCTAATTGTATAATTGAATTACAGAACATCCAATGTGTTCGGTTAGTAATTATTATAAATAATATAGTAGCAGCCGTCGGTGGAGTCATGTTACCATTCGATATTGGCGCTTGAAATGTGAAATATAAACACATAATACCTACTACGTATTACTTGTACAGTGTACACACATCGTTATAATTTATTTTGATAAAATATTGTACACTCTATAAACTGACTGCTGCACATATTGAATTGCATTTTAATGTTAATGTTTTAAGGATAAATATATTGAACGCCTGTTTTCATTATGCTCTTGTTATTGTAAAAGTAACAAAATGTAAACAAAATAAAGTATAATATATATTAAATGTTATTATTTTTTAACAGACTTCAGAAAAAGAATGGAACGTTATATTCGACTCCAACATCTTTTTAATTTATGTTAATTGACTTATCCGTCTTTTCTGAATCGATTTTAAAAATTATTTTTATATGAAACCACATACCGATGTACCTTCAAAATGGTTTCACTGATACCTAGCCTGGATTTAGTGACAGAACCCCTTGGAAATCGAGGTCTTGGCGTTGAATACACTAAAATAATTAATGAAGAGAAAGTATATTTTTTACAAGTCAGTAACCTTAAATTATTTCCTAACACAACGTGCGTTAATTACATCTTTGGTATAAGTAACGCAACGCTGGAAGAGTAACGATAAGAGAGCTCTGATAAATCGATACGCATTTGGTAACTGTTCAGTAATTTATGTCCTTTTTCAGATTTCCTTATTAAAGATACAATCTTGTAATATGGTTTTAATCGTACTTTGTACATGTAGGGGATTAATTAAACCTTTTTAAAAATAATTTTGATATTCGAAGTACTTTTTGGTAAAATTGAATGCCTTTTGAACCTTTGTTAATCCCCTACACGTACAAAGTAACAGTGTCTTCACACTCATATCCCCGCAATAGTAGGGAAAGGCACAACCAGAGCACCTACGGAAAGCAGAAGACACTAAGTTCGACTATCTGATAAGTGGCAGTCCTATCGACCACCGGACATATATAAAACCCCGGACAATGTTGTTTTTATTAGAAAATAAAAACGTATTTTTTCTTGCCTAACATGGGGATTGAACCCAGGACCTCTTGAGGCCAAGTCCAATACTTGGAACGCTAGGTCACATAATCTAAATGTACAAATTAAGATTGTCAGATACATGTAATTTCGAAGATACCTTCTGCTTTTGAATATTGTTACGTGCTGCGGTTCGGATTTGGTTAGTAAATTTCAATTCAAAATTAAATATCCTTTAGTATCGCAACTATCATACAAAACGTGAAAATAAAGTCGCTGCTTCATTAGACCACTTGACTCTTCATATGGCTTGTTCGCTTCGAGTATCATGCTCAAACTAGGATAGTCTAACTTTACTAAATGCAGTCTCTATAAAGGTGCTACTATTAAAATAAAGTTTTTGTAAATATCACGGCTTCATCTTTCAGGTGGTAAAACATCACTGTCACTTGTGGATCATCGAGTACAGCTTAACGACTTTATTACATTTATTAAGTGTTTCGACGATGAGCTATTGCCAACCCAAATCCCAAATTCCATATAGGTTCGCTGTTTGTAATAGTAGTATTTCTCACATTCATTCATTGCTTGGTATCAGAGCAATAGCGATCGCGATTTAATTTATTGTTAATAAAATTACGATATAGTTTCTAGTAGTTTATTACTTGTGTAGCCTAGAGGAGGTCTACACAAGAATGCGTGAGAAGAAAAAAAAAATAAAAGAATGTCATAAAAAAATAATTTACATTGTACCAAATTAACTGATCATTTATTGGTGGTAGGTCGTAGGCTCTGGGAAAACCTTATACTTGATACTTAGTAGGTAAGGAGAGAGAGAGGGGGCCTTAGCTCTGGTAGATCCTTGGTCCTGGGCGCTCCACCCCCGCCGGTGTTCCTCCTTTATCGCTCGGAGCAACCCTCGCCGTAGTGAATTCCGGCAAGCTCCAACCGGAGGGAGTTAATATGGTCCGATCTCTTGTAGGATTGTTAGAAAATGGTTGGGCTAGAGTAGTTAACCGTACCGTAGGACCCTAAGACGGGTGTATGTAGGTTTCTCCTTTTTTTTTAACTATTTATAAGTATCTTGGCTGACTGTAGCCTAACGTGATTAGTAATTAATTTGTTTTAGTAATTGTTGCAAAGGCGACCTCGCTAGGAAAGTCCCGATAGAATGTGAGGTGACGCCTCGTGGTTTGTCGGGCTTTTATACGTCGCGCTCTAATCTCGGGGAGAGGAGTGTGAGAGGGGACATCGTACGATGCGTTGTTTTTCTGCTTTTTCTAGGAACGTTGGTGGTTCTTATGGAACGTTCTTTATAAGTACCCACAACGTGACACTTGATAGCGACAAATATAAAACAGGTAGCAAGTTATTCAGATATTATGTTGTTATAAATAGATTTCTTTTTATTTATTATACTTATATTTATTCATAAAAGTGAGATCCGGGTTAGAGTGGGATTGAAATAAAGTGTTCATGTTAAAATGACAAAGAGAATACTCCGCCGGTCACGTGGAAATAATGACAGATAAAAGATTAACAAAGCAGATACACAATGTCAATGTGGATGGATATAGGTACCCGGAAGACCAAAGTTGACATTGTACGATCAGGGGCTAAATAAGTATCTCAGTTGCCAAATCAAAATTGTAAAGTATACATCAAATAGCTGTCAAATGACGTGTTTTATATTTACTATCTCCAATGAACAACAGGAATACAATAAAGATAGCAAACTAAAATGACGTCATTTGATGTACACTTTTCCACTTTGAGTTGGCAACTGAAATACATAATCAGCACCCAGATCGCTCGGATATTATCCGAGAGTGGTGTCAAGAGTCTGAAACGGCGTATTTGTATGAAAAGGGTAATGACAGGTTTGTCCGCATCGTAAGGTTTCATAGGTTTGGCACTCGATACCATAGATAATACACCTTCTACTCGATACTTTCTGCCTAGACCGTAAGGGACTTGGCTTATAGTTGAGTATGTACGTATGTATACTTATTCAAAATAAGGTTACAAATGAAAAGATTTCGAATTAGTTTTTGATTATTAATATTCAATAATATCTGAATTTGAATTGTTTTATTTCGGTATTGGTTGTGATGTATTTAAGAGAGTGTAATTTGATTTTCAAGTAACAGCCTTAAGATAATGCTTTTAATGCCTATTCTGTTTATTTTAATAACTAAAGAAGTTACATGTTGGTAGCCAAAAAGAGATATTATGTAACTATCACTAGTAAATCTGATCAATTTCTAAACGAGTAAAATTGAAAATCATAGAGTATAGAGTTAGCCTATAGCCGAATTGCGACGCCAAATGTTGCTATCTTCGCTATAGTTTTTCCCGCAGTTTGGCGTCCACCGATTGCTAAATAAAAATTTTAGAGTTATTTCTATGTATTTAGATCAATAAACTATACAATTTCATAGAAATAAGTGTAATTCAGTGATGGTTTAATGGACACAACATGATTATTTTGTGATATTTAAGGTATTGGTAGATTTCTGTAGTGATTTTTGTAAACATCGGGAACGAGGGCCACACGTCTATGACTTCTTGTACGTATTTTAGCCATTACTCTTTCTTCGCTGTTTTGTGTAATCAACAAAATAAAAACTGTTACAGTCCTTTTATTAGTTTAGTCTTGACTAACCTCTAAAATATTATTATGTTTGCTTTTGTATTTTAACAATAAAATAGTTATAGTATTTAAAATTCGACCAAATTTAGAAATGCGTATTAGAAAGAGTTAAAGATAATGAATCTATAAATATTAGGTTTTTGTAATTATTATTAAGTTTAAAATAGTTAACACCACGTCATTTATTAACTTGGTATGCTCAATGTTTGTTAATTTGTCAGAAATAATGTCAAAATGTTTTGTAAATTTGGCTGAAAGTTAACAGTTAATTTCATTGGGTAATGTTGTGTTGTCGATTCATGTTTGCTTCCGAAAATATGTTTTTGTTTTTACTTTAAATACTGGACTAATGATATGAAATGGCTATTTAGGTCACGAAATGCATGACGCTATGATAAATATTTAATACATTATAAAAAATTGCTGAACTCTTAAAGACATCAATAACTTTTTTTTATATATTAAAATAAAAGTATTAGGCACTGACCTGAATTTCTAGTAACACCGCACTTTTAATTATAATGTCAAAAAATGACAAGTTTTTCTTATAGTCAGATTTCCTTGTGCTATTAAATATATGCTGCCCTTAGAATAATAACGCTATAGAAATATAGTCTTCATAGTAACGCTGTGTCAATATTGAAGCACTAAACTAATTCACACACGCATGGCGATTACTTGCTTACGCTTGTCACCACGCACACATGCACTTGTATTACGCTGCCAGTTAAAGTGCAGTTTTCCCGAAAATGGGGAAAAGATGTCGACGATGATGACAGTTTGTTTTTGACATTAATACGTAAATAGCTATAAATATTTTCAACACTTTATTTTCTATTGCCAATCAAATATAGTAGTTATTTAATTTTGTAGTATTACGAGGATTTCAATGTGAAATAAATAAAAGTAACCTACTAAATTGGCTACAAAAGATTTTGGTACATTACAATAGATATATCATTACTAATGAATCTCTTTTTTGCAGTTCACATAAAATTCCTTTAATCAATGTATTTCTCAGTTGCAAACGCCGAGTCTTTTGTTTAAATATTTTAATAACTTTCATATATTTGAAATTAAGCAATGAGCTTTTATTCAACTTATTTCGAAGGAGGGCTTCACAAAGGAATATCAAATATACATATAATGGAATTCATCCTCTGATGGTCGCCTGAAGTTCTCACGTGGTGTACTCTATAAAATGATTTTTTTTCCACCCATTTGTTAATATTACCAGGGTTAACAGTAGTCATCCAAACAACAACAAGCAATATTACTAATTTTATATCACAAATAGTGTTAGACTTTTCAACTTTCAAGTAACACAAGTAGGTATGCATAGGTACAATATAACTTTTAACGAAAACAACATCTACGTCATAAGAGAATGTGTCACATGCTTAAATAAATATCGGTAAAAACTATTTGAGAATTAACCAAGTGGTCAGGTAAAGTGGGAAAATATTTTTGGTGATCCGACAACATTGAGCATTGAAACAATACATAAACAACATTTTTCTTTCTGAACATAATTAACTAGAAATTACTATGAAATAATGAAAGCTTGCCTGTGAAAACTGATGTTATTAATTTATTTTTGTTTATTTGATGTGTTGTGACACAATTTAGTTGCACAAACCACCACAATTATTTTTTATTCGCGAGATGCGTTCGGCGCCATTTGACGTTGAACACTACGGCACGGTTTGGCGTTTGGAACCATAAATGGCTCCAAATAAAATGCTTCAAAATGGACATGCGGACTAGGTTTCTATAGCGTTATTATTCTAAGATGCTGCCTATAGGCACCCAAGGTGCTTGAAGTCGCTTTAGAGCTAAGCCACTTGTATGAGTGGCTTTACCAGCAATACTGGTCTCTGTACTAGAACACAATAGTGGTAAGCATTGATATAAACCTAGCAAAATATTTTGTCAAGATGCATTGATGAATAATTGAGGTTTTGAGACTTAATTCAATACACTTTGTTTGATGGAGACAAAAGCCTTAAACTATAGCAGATAGTACATATTTTTGTCAGTTTTTAGTGACTGAATTATGTTTGAATATTTCTCAATCAGTCATGTCCTTACATAGTTACTGGGTTGTCCTTCTGATAATTAAGTGACTGGAAAAACTGACCTATTGTTGACTGCCTGGTGTACATGCCCAATTACATGGATTAACAGTGAAGCTCAGGTTCGATTCCTCACAGAGGCAGGCAAATGTGTGTGATGAACAAATGCATATCTGCATTTCTGGGTCTGGATGTGTATTAAACTCACTCTGGTATCCATTTTAAGTATTTCTATGTTTCATTTGCTTTTGTGTAATATTTATTTGGACTCGTCAGTCTTCATTGAGTTTTGAACATTGTTCATGACATATTTTTTTCTCATTTCTCTTTTTTTAATATTTTGCACTATTATTGATGTCCTTGTCTGTAATTCAAGTCTATGATGTGACATGAAATTTTGCAGAATCTGTGTTAATAAGTTGTTGTAAAGGTATCTAAAGCATACCAACTTATCTAACACATTGTAATTTGCAAGTATTTAATTAATATGTAGATGCAAATAAAGTATCTATTAATATTTTAAATTTTAATCAATACACTTTTATATATTTATCACAAGCTTTATAATTTGTAAAAAATTATTATACAGATAGAATAATTTTAAACCTTTCTACTGTACATTACTAGTACTATTTCCAACCCTAGCCAATCAGGAGAAGAAAAGGCAAAACAAACTTCTCAGCAACCGTGACTTCTTTAACTATGTTAATTTCAAAATTATTTATTTATGCTTATACTATAATATGATATGACAACTCACTCTCACTTCTTTTGAAATCTGTTTAATGGAAGTGATTTAAGATTATTAGGAGTTTAGTTATAAAGACAAACATGCATTATAGATTATTTTTGTTAAAAGCAAGTTTTTGATTGGGCACATGCAATTTGTCACTATTATTGAAATGTGCAATTCCTAATGTGTTAATTTTTATAGTAATCTATAGATTAAACTTTTCACACTTTTACAAGAACCAAGTGAGGCATGTCGCTTACCTCTTATCTTACATTTTAAATAAATAATTTTGTGTTTCTATATAAAGCCCCATCCTCTTTTGGATACCTCCTTTGGCATGGGTGCCATTAATGGGAGAACATTGGACTTATTAAACTATTATTACTTTTAGCATATTTTTTATGGAAAATAGAAGTCAATATCATGTTATTAGCCTTAAAAGTATAAAACTAATTATTTCTGATTGTTTAACAAGGTTACCTCAAAAATTATTACCTGGCAAAATGATAATATCGTATGTATAATATAACTTCTTACTGTGCACATTTACATATTGTAAGAAAAATAATGCAGTTGTAAAGACTACCTTATTATTAATGACTTGTGCTACTACCTACGGACCTACCTACTAATTACGGAATAAAGAACTTTATTATTAATATTATTATGTTATTTCTTTATAGATTGGCAGCATGGCGGAAATAGTGTACCCGCAAGGCTGCCGGCCTATCACCGATGACCTTGGACCAGATGAACTGGTTAGGAGGCTTAAGGTATTTATATTGATTTACAACATTTTTATAGTATAAGTACAATACAATAAGTATATCAGATGAGCCACCAACATGAAGTAGATAAATTTCTTAATGGGAAAATACAAGGATCCTGTTAATATCATTGATGATTATAGTGCACTGCCAACAAACTAAATATACATTTTTTTCTTACAATTAGATCACCTCTTTGGATGAAAAGAAAGAAAGAAAAAATATTTATTTGCGAAATATGAGTGTTACAAAGATGTTACAAAATTATTTAGGTGTTTCTATATATTCTACCAACTTTTGGTGTGCAAATATTTTAATAGTTAGATATTAATCAATTATGTAGTTAATTTAATTATTTACCTACTGTTTACACACTGTTTATTGCATTGATTAGGTACATGATTATTTATTAATACAAACAATATTTAGAATATAAATTAATTTATCCCTGTCTACCATAAACTACCACCGTTTCCAAACCAAGCCAGACAGGAGAAGAAACGGCGAAACAAACTCCTGCGTACCCAACATTCTGCAATTAAATTAATCATATTAGAAATTCTTTATTATTTATTCTTATCTGCAAGAAAATCTTTGACACTATAATAATTTTTCTCTAAAAGTAAGTTGAATACCTTTTTTCGAAATCTGCTTAATGGAAGTTATATGGTATATAATGGGAGAGGTTAACAATACACACCTACTCCACTAATCAGATTTACAGCGCAAATTCTACAGCAGGTTCACGCAAGCTGTGTAGAACATACCTACCTATCTGTTTGTGTTTCTTGACCTGAGTGATTTGCTTTCCTAAAGGTCAAATCAACTCATGTAATTTGTACAGAAATATTCATTTATGGTATGGGTAAAGATGATGTAGAATCATAACAAGATGGTTTATGTTGTTTAAAATTTGTAGTTTTAAAAAAAATATATATGTAAATAAAAAATTCGAAAAGAAAACTGTACATTGAAAGAATTCCTGCAAAAATGAGTCTGTATAATACCGGTATTATAATTTTGGTGGTAAAATTCTAACATAAACCATTTTTCTGAGAATTATTTATGTTTGTTACTGAATTTAATTGTGATCTTATTTTAGTTTTTTGAGAGCCAAACGGTTGATCTCAAAATCTAAGTCTAATTTCACTATATTAGCCATAGCGGAATTGTAATTGTCATATTGGACATAGCAGATTTTTTACAGTTAGTTATTTAAAATTGTAACACGGGGGACGTGTTATTTAATTATTAAAAGAATATTTTTATATATATTATTTTTATTTCCTTTTACATGTTATTTGATATGTTCTCGATCATCCATTTTATTGTAATTCTCGTTTTGATTCTGCGTTCTTTTTCTTTTTTAAAATTCAAATACACTTCTTTAACAGCCAGTAGAGTTTGCATCGTAATGCAACCTCTACATATGGCGCAATTATAGAATTTTTCTTTAAATAACTAATTTACAGCCTCTGTCCATGCAATTACATAAAATGTAATCAAAAGTATTTGATTAATTTATAATATTAATTGTACCTTCTATATTTTAATTGAATTCTTTTTATCACATGGTATTTTATTTTATACAAGTTTGTTAGCCCTGTCATGAGCGATGGGAATAATGGGGCGACCAGGATTAAAAGCTAGCTGAAGAAGATAATCCCGTCAAAATCGGTTTAGCCGTTTTTTAGGTGATAGGTTAATGAAGAGGCACATGACTCTGCTGATGGTAAGAGACAACTGTGGTTGATACACAATATAGATTAGGATTTATGCCAAGTCTCATCCACCCTACCCATCAGAACATGACCAAGTCATCATATTGACACGAATAGGTATCTAGGCCGGTGGATTCCTACCCGAGCAAGTTGCTGCACAGCGAGAGCTGTACCCTACCCATCTTGGTACTACTACGTATATTTAGACCCATGATCGGCTTTTACGAGCTGCCTGGCATAGAGGCAAAGGATATTCCATTCAGCAGATCCTGACCAAGATGGTGAAAAATTTCTGAAAACAAAAACAGTGATAAAAAAAATATTGTTCTAGGTAATAAGTAAATAACTATTTAATTATTTACTCAGTACTTTAAGTAAACAAAGGTACATTAATATAGAAAAAAGTATCTTCACGCCAATATCTCCGAAGAGGTAGGCAGAGGCACAACCAGGGCACCCACGCACGACTAGCCGAAGACACTAAGTCCCACAATGTGATAGGTGGCAAGCCTATCGCCAACCAGGCACATGCCTGGTCCATCCAATAGAATCCCGGGCGAAATTTTTTTTATATTAGAAAATTGGCAAACCCAAATTTTCTTATTGTTGCCCTACCCCGGATTCGAACCCAGGACCTCATGCAGTCAAGTCCGCTAGACCACAGAGTCGATTAATATAGAACTTTATTCAATCGCCTCTATCTCTGCCTTCTCGTCCAGGGACTTGGTGAAAGATGTGTGTGTGTTTAGGTGTGGTAGGTACCAAACCGTGCCAACTGTCCTAAAAATCTTCCACTTAATCATGGTTACGGTGTTGTACTAAATGCCTGACCCTCGCCTCTTAAGATCAGTTTGGTTGGACATGGACAGCAGTTGGAGTTAGACCTCCAAATTAGTCCGGTACTAGCACTTGACACAAAAAGACGGACATACGACATCTAATAATACCGTTTCATGTCCGCTATTGTAGTCAATCAAATAGGCTCCACTCTTCGCTTGTGTTAAGTCTGGTTCTTAAAATCAACCACCCGTAATCCGTTAGTATAACCATTGGTAGTTTTGCCTAAAACTAACGAAGCGTTGCTCATACTTAAACGAGATTTTTAGAGTTAACAATTGAGCTACGAGCGGCCGTAGTTGGACTTACTCTTTACGATTCGTAAAAAACGGACTTTCGTACGCAAAACGACTCGTTTCTTGAATACAGAAACCGGGCATAAAACTAAGAAGTTGCTACTTATAGTTCCATTATTTGACTAGTCTACATTCGACAAGAGACAGCGGTATCTTACCGAAGACTTCAAGATTACGATTTGTACAAGTTCAATATCCGTAAGCGAAACGACTCGTTTATTGAATGTAGGAACCTGGTATCAAAGACAATATATATTTACTAATCTCTGCTGGTATAAGTTGTCATGTTAAACCACAGTAAGTTTGAGGAGCGCATACTGTAGTCGAGACGGTTTTAATCGGTAGTAATCTGTCTACTGAGTAAAAACGACGGGTTGCAACGACAAACGACAGAAGTGAAAATTTGAATATTAACGTTGTGCATTTTTGATATTTTGAAATAGCTAGGGAATAATTTTGCATAAATTGCTTTAATTATCAGTATCAAAGTACTATCATTTATGTGGTAGAATACAATATTCATTTATTGCGCTATCGTACACAAACATGACTTCACGAACATTCGCGCAAGCGCCCTGCGCCGTCTTACGAATTTTCGATCTGACGCGAGTTAAGAAGTTTTTACCCATTCCAAAAAAAGTGCGCAACGCCGCTAAAGAAGTTTTCATACAGAAAATCCGGAGACGTGCAAACTTTGAACAAAACGTCTCACAGGTAAAATTTTCTAATACAGACAAAAACTGCACCGACAAGTCGAAATAGCGATTGATGGCCACCCTTTTGTATGTATGCAGGCGCACTCATCAGCGACAAAAAAAGTATCACGCCCAAATCCCCGAAGACGTAGGCAGGGGCATAACCAGGGAACCCACGATTGACTAAGTCCCACAATGTGATAGGTGGCATGCCTATCGTCAACCGGGCACATATCGAATTCAATCCCAAACAAAAAAAAATTCATTAGAAAAACCAAAATTTTCTTTTTGTTTGCCCGACCTCGAATCGAACACGGCAACTCATGCAGTCAAGTCCAACACCTAGACCACTAGGCCATAGAGTCGATAACAGAGTTTGTCGATTATCTTAAAATTATAGTGACAACAAAGTGCGCTCATCCTCAGTCGCAAAATATAGGCAGGTAAGGCCGGTTATCCGTCTAACAAGACAGGATGTATTGTTGGTAACAACATTTCGTACAGTATCAAATAAACTCCGACCTTGACATGTAGCATTGAAAATATTTAAATATCATGTACTCTAGTCGTTGGCATAGGAAATTGCACAATTACTGCTAATAATATATTTTGTAATATTATGTTCATGTAATTTACAACTGTTGTCAACGTACTCGACACTTATTAATAGTTATTTTTGTCAATTTCGAAATACGTACGGATTTCTGATGGTAAGAAATACACTGGTTGTGCCTCTGCCTACTTCTTCGGGGATATGGGCGTGAAGATATATTTTAAGAAATACACGTCGGCCATTGTAACCAAAAGTACGTGTTGCCAAACCCATCAAACCGGAACAAGACAATGCTATAGTTGCAGAATAACTTAAGGAGGGGAGTTGTGTATCTACCTAGTGGTTTGGTATGAGCTATTTATTGTCTTTGGTATGACTTATGTTTGTAAATGAATTATTGTGTAACACACATATTCCAAACATAGTAATTGCCTCTGTGGTCTAGCGGTCCATTGTTGGACTTTTTGGACTTGACTTAATGAAGTCCCGGGTTCGATACTCGCGTCGGGCAACAAAAAGAAAATGAACTTTTTTTCAATTTTCTAACAAAAATGGTGTTGCTTGGTGCGGATGTCTGCCCAGTTGGAAGTAGACTTGTCACCAATCACGTTGTGGGGACAGTGTCTTAGGGTAGTCGTGGTTGCCCTGGTGTACATCTCCCTCCCTCTGCGTGGCTATGGGTGTACTACTTTTAAAATATTTCCCATTTACCTATTTCATTTTAAAATATGTTCTGTGGGTTATACTAACGGAGAGATATTACGCTTTGTTACTTCATAGGACAAAAATTATAATTGGCTATTATAGTTAAACATGTAAATTAGTTGTTTAAGGACCAGAGTACTTAATATAACTAGTATGTAACTTGAAATGTAAAGTTTATTATTTTATGAAATGTCAGTGAATTTTGCAGAATACAATTGTTGAAATACGAAACGTTGTTATGGTATCCCGTCGCAAACAATGTTGGAATTTGTAAATATATATAAAGGTCACCGCAAACACCTAATGGCGATCAGCACTTGCTCCCCCAAATAAAGTTCATCTAAAATAAATGCAGACAAATACAGACAATGCTCAAGAATCCTTTACTTGAGCATTGTCTGCTCTTCATCTCTTTTATACCTCTCATTCCATGAACAGTTCCTTCCTATGATTGGTGATGCAATTACCTCCAAAGCGATTTTCACTATTTTTACATGATGGATCACTATCACTGTAATGACCTATACGATGGAAAGTGTAGAGTGTGTGCTTACTTAATGTGCCGCTATCTTGAATCCTTGAAAGTAAAATCACTTTTAGGTAGAACAAATATTTTACCTCAATCAGAAAAAAAACGATTTAGCTATAGAAATAATTTCTAGTGACTGTAAATTAATATCACAATACTCATAAAGACGAGAAATTTAAAAAGTAATAATTAATATTATATAAAATATTGACACAATCCCAAAGTAAACAAATTATACCTACTAGTGGTCGCCCATTAGTCGAAATTCGACCATAATACATTTTAATATCTTGTTGATAAGAACGCCATCTTCATTTCTCAAGACCAACTACTTTGTTTCCTGAATAGTTCGTGCGCCATCTGTGATCTTTTATCGTTATCATCAATATATTTGTTTGTGTGTGTCAAATGCATGGTAGTGTGGGTAATGTTTTATTTATTGATTTAATGTACTTTATAAGCATTATTATTGAAAAATATTGGCGTGCTGCACTTTTCCTACACATAAACTATAAGTGTGCCAAATTGTATGCTCATGCGTCCGCGCAATTGTAAAAAGGGGTCCAAAGTTGTTGGTGATGTCAGTTGTATTAATATATATAGATACTTGCTATAGTATCACAAAAGATACATATAATAATGATATAAAAACAGTAAACACCCAGACCCGAAAATGAGGACATCTATGTTCGTCATTCCAATTAGAAATCGAACCTGAACCTCGCGGTTTTATAGTAATTTTATTTATATATAGTAAATATATGTATAGTATGTATAGTTAATGCACCTGTATGCAATTCTGTATGTTTAAATAACATTAATTTTATCTAGTAAATAGTACTAGCTATAATAATTATGCGGAGTGAAATTGCAAATACAGAGTCCACCTATTTTATTAGGTGCCACGTCGCAATTTGCTTATTCTTTTTTTAGAAAGAACAATGCTGAAGTGTCAACATAAACAAAAAAATATGCATTTTTTATGATACTGGAAGACAAGCAAGCAGATGGATTTCCTGATGGTAAGGAATTCACACCGCCTAGAGACACCAACCTGAGGTGCCAACCTGAGGCCGAGATGTTAGGCCTCGAGAAAAAATTAAGTTTACTGGCTACCTTACCCTCCGAACCGGAACACGCCATGACGTTATGGCGGCAGGAATAGGTAAGGCAGTGGTACCAATCCTAGCGAACTCGCTGCGAAATTCTTATCACCTTGTCAACTATCACGGTGCTAGTGACGGTTAGCCTATGCTCGCCTTTTACGAGCTGCCTGGCAGGATGGCAGATGGTCTATTCTGTAAAGGAGCCCCGACCAACATGAGGACTAACTACTAATCAAAAACCACTTGTCGGATAATTGATATGTATAGATATATTATACCACATTAACTTGACAAAATTAATATAGGACCATCTCGGAATTATGACCTAGTTTTTCAAACAAAAACATTAAAATCGGTTTGTAATTGCTTGAGTAATCGCATAACAAACATACAAAAAGACAAAGTCGAATTGAGAGCTTATGAAGTCGGTTAGAAAAATTAGCACTCCTTATCAAGTTGAGTTGGTGATGAGTAGTAACTCATTGAAATGTTTTATCTAATTCCATTTACTCTCAAACAACCGATAAAATTATAGGTTATTCAATAAATAGTGTAGTTGTGTTATTTATGAAATAAACTTTGCATTCTTTACTATGCTAACTTATGTAATCTCCTACCATCATTATGAGATCCATATAGAAATTATGATTGCTTAAGAGATGTATTTTTTGTTCCAGGCCTTGGCTCATACCCTTCAGGGTCTGGGTCAGGATGAGGGCATGTACCAGCACTTCATCCCATTGGCGCTTCACCTAGCAGATGACTTCTTCCTCACACACCCGTCCAGGGATGTACAGCTCCTCATTGCATGCTGTATTGCTGATGTACTGAGAGTCTATGCTCCTGAGGCGCCTTATAAAGATCAAGAACAGGTATGGTTTAGTATGGTAATTATTAATTAGTCCTATAGTGTAGAAACATTATGCGGGCTACCAATAGTTCTTCCCACTATCACCTGGCGAAAGTTTTTGCTCCCATACCCATTCAGAGATATGCTATTATTTATAACATATTGTATTGCGATAATCTGATGATCTATGATGGCTTGTTTGTTGAGTGAACAAGCAAGCTGCACTTTTGGCAGACAACCTTGGCATGTAAACCCCATAGATGACGTAGGTGTGCACTCCTCTCATTGCATCCTCCTCACACTCCGGAACAGAACATGACACTCATAAAGGCAGAAATAGGTATGGCGTTCCGATCTACCACCTGTGATATAGTTGGTAATGATTCAATAAAACTATCCTCGCCTCTTACGAGCTGCTAGGCATAGAGGCAGATGGTCTATCAGGCATATACCAACATGAGGCCCAAGCTCATGTCTTTTCTCAGGTTTTACTTTTTTTTTATTCCTGTTTTTGTTAGTGCTGCTATATAAAGATAATTGGATCATGTAAGGATTTGAATGTGCATCTGACTATTCAGCTTTTGAGTATTGACTAAATATTCAGAAATGTTCATATACATAGAAAGTTAGTAGGATCCCTGTTTTTAGCATGTAGGGAAGGTACACCAGGGATGTAGAAAGAAGAGTATCTGCTGGGAATACTGTTAATTGATCTCTGGGTAAGCTACTTCCACGCAATGTTTTAAATCATAGTGCCAGACTTTGCATAATTCTATAGTTGTCTCAACGTTACTTTATTTCCATAAATATGTGGATTGTTGGATATTATGTCATAAAAAGCAAAAAATAATCAATGCGGTCGAGAGCGTTACGGAAAATATTTGGCGTTACGCTCGTTGACCACGTTTGTAACAGTGTGACCCGAGAAAGAGTAAGGTTTGAAGAAAGTTTTGGTGTAAAAATGAGAAAGAGCATGCTCCGTTGGTTCGGTCATGTGGAAAGAAAGGCTGATGAAAGATTGACAAAACATATACACAATGCGAATGCGAATAGATGTAGGTACTCGTGGAGACCTAGGTTGACATTCAACAATCAAATTGATGAGGTATTATCACAGGGTGGTTGGTGGCGTCAAGAGTCTCCGAAGTCGGCTTGTTTTGTATTACAGGAGTAATGAATGTGGAGGAAGTTAGGCTGGTTTGAAAGTATCGCGATATTTGGTAATCAATACTCTCTGCCTACCTCGTAAGAGACTTGCCTTGAAGATAAATAAGTAAGTTAGTCTGTACGATCAAGTGCGAGCCACTTGATGATGTGAAATCTTCAAAACCGTCGTGTTTGTATGAAAATGTAATGAACGTGTAGGAAGGTAGGCAATCATGTTTGCCTACCTCGTAAGAGAATTGGCGTGTATGTATAATATGTATGTGGTATGAAGGTATATTTTTCTATTTTTGGTATTTATGATACGCCTTATAGTTCTTCTTCAAGTGTAACACAAGAAAATCTAAAGAAAAATTACTAATGTTCGGTTATGATAAAATATTCGTAATGATAATAAGGTTCCATGTCATTATTCTAATCTGTCTGACTGCGACCTTCGAGCCGCATAAATTTGGTGCCATACCTACAGCAGCGCCACTCACCGGGGCCGATTGTGTTTTCTAATCAGTCCAGGGACCCGTCGAAATTAAAATTTTGAACAATTCAACTGATTTGCCTTTATTTTTTTTTAATGAGAGCATTCTCCTGGCTATATTAAACAAAACAAAATGGGATAAGCTAAACTTATCCATTCATTCATTTACGCATGATGCGACGACCAATGGGAATAGAGATTATTTTTTAACCACTTAAAAAAAGAGAAGATACTTTTCTATATATTTTTTGTTTTTTTCATAACCGGTTTTATTTATTTATTTTTTTATTTGAAGGAACTTACTTCCGAGGTGCTTCCATTGCCATCATGCCTGGAACACATAAAGAAATCCCAGGAAAATCGAGGAAAATACTTAGGTTTTGTGTACCCAAATTACTTCAGCGTTGAAATCGAAGTCGATTTTTGCAATTAGTGCAGTTAGTTGTTTTGCAGCTTTTGCAGTACAATTAGCGCTTAAATTATAAATTATATATGTGATTGTGTTTGTTTGTTGTTTCGTGATTTATGTCCGCGTCTGTACTTTAGTACATTGTTTTCAGATAGACATAAACTATTTTTTATGCTTGAAGCTAAAGTGGTTACTTTGAAACGCGGGAGGGCGTTCAACAACTAGTGAATTTTTTTACGTTTTTCCTCCTAATGCGATATAACAATGTTATTTGTTTATCGCCTCTGTGGTCTAGCGATTCAGTTGTTGGACTTGACTGCATGAGGCCCGGTTCGAATTCCAGGTCGGGCAACAAAAAGAAAATTGTTTTTTTCCAATTTTCTAATAAAAAACGTTGCTCTGGATTGGATATGTGCCCGGTTGGCGATAGGCTTGCCACCTATTACATTGTCGGACTTAGTGTCAATGGCTAGTCGTGGGTGTCCTGGTTGTGCCTCAACCTCTTCGGGGATATGGGCGTAAAGATACTTTATTTGTTAAACAAATTAATCACTCAATAGAAAATATTGGAATTAAAAAGAGATAGTTACGTTTTATTTACTCTTGCTTTTGAAGTATATTGTAAGCTTTTTATTAACTGAAAAAAGTTTTGACGTATGTTTATATATTTGTGACTTCCGTACGGATGAACCAATTTGAGTGAGGTAATTGTTTCGAAAGCTTTGTCGGTCGAGATACTTCGTAGTTATATTTAGTACGATGGTGGATCCAAAAGTTCTAAGCCCGACCAAGAAAATGAAAGAAAAGTGGGTCTAAATGTATTTTTATTTTTCGACATAGTCTAGCTCAACACACTTCTTCCACCTGACCTTATCCGAAAAAAAAAAAGATTCCGGAAGGTCGGCAAAATAGTCGTTTACTGCGACTATCACCTCATCTTTGGCCGAAAATTTCGAGCCACCCAAGTGTTTTTTTAAAATTTGGAAATAAATGATAATCCGAGGGGGCTAAATTCGGCGAATAAGGTGGGTGGGGCAGCAATTCGTAGCCACGATCATGGATTACAGACATTGTTTCAACCGAAGTGTGAACGCGTGCATTGTCTTGATGAAACACAACTTTCTTACGCAACATTCCCGGCCTTTTTTCTTTTATTTCTTCCCGGAGTCTTCGTAAAAGGTTACAATAATAACTAGAAGTACCTTTCGGTAAATAATCTACAAAAATAATCCTTCGCATCCCAAAAAACAGAAGCCATGACTTTGTTAGTCGACAAAACGACCTTAGCCTTTTTCGGTGTAGGAGAGTCTGATATTTTCCACTGTTTGGATTGTTGCTTTGATTGAGGAGTATAGTGGTGAACCCAGCTTTCATCCATTGTAACAAATCTAGACAAAAAGTCCTCGGGATCAGTCTCAAAATGTTCCTAACAGTCTCGCGAAATTGTGTATCGAATTCGTTTTTGTTCAGCTGAAAGCAACCTCGGGACCCAGCGAGCAGAAACCTTATGGAACCCCAACTCTTCCGTTATTATGTGTTGCACCCGGCCATAACTAATGTTTGTTATATCAGCTATCTTACCAATGGTAAACTTCGGTCACCTAGTACGAGATCACATATTTTGTCGATGTTTTCTTTCGTGATAGAGGATGTAGGCCTTCCACTTATAGGATCATCTTTAATGCTCTGACGACTGCGCTTAAACTCAGCTACCCACTTCTTGACACTGGAATACGATGGAGCAGACTCCTGCTCACCATATCTTGATGGATGTCTTTTGGTGATAGGCCTTTTTTATTGAGGTACTTAATGACTGCCAGGGCTTGGAATACCGGTATTTTTAGGAACCGATATTAATGACCTTGAAGCAATACCGATACCAAGGCGTTACCTGTACTGTTTGTACCGGTACCAGACTTAGTACCGGTACTGTTGCTTTAAGGGTTCTGATACCGGTACTGTTTCAATAACACCGGTACTAGAAAACATATTACTATCATTTTTTCTTCAATCGAAGATATCTCTGTTCCTTCATGAGAGATTAAAATAATACCGATACATAAAAAGGAAAATTGGCAACTTCGCACTTGTATTTAACGAGTACCTTTATTGGATACCGGTTTTTATCGGTATTAATACCGGTACTTGTTAGATACCTGTATCGGGTCAGTACCGGTACCCACTTTGGAACCGGTATCCAGGTATCGAAATGGCAAGAACCGCTAAATACCGGTATAGAACCTGTACTTTTCGTACCGGTTTCAAGCCTTGATGACTGCACGGTGTTCAATTTTCTCCATTATTGAAAATTGCGTCAGATTGCTTCAAACAAATAATCACAGAAAATTTATATTGTGCAGTATCGGAATGAAACTGCGCACAATAAATCAATATGACACATACTAACAAATGACGGTAGATTTAAAAAGATGTCATAGCTCCATGTAGGTTCGGTCACGAACTTTTGGATCTACCCTCGTAGTAATGAAAGTTGTCATCTTCAAAATATTCAGCTTTTATAGGATAAAGTGATGGAATCAGGCAATGTTGCCTCGTTGGTTGAGTGGCTAGCATACACACCTAACTGCTCTGACCAATCTGGATGCTCGAGTTCGGTTTCCGACGAGGGCAGGCATTTATGTGATGTACATTTAGATGTCTGCATTTCAGGGTTTGGGTGTTTAATAAATTTAATCTGGTATCTAACTATTTCTATGTATTAAAATCGTTGACTAACACCTATATCACAAGCAGGCGAGTATAATAGGCTTACTTTGGGGATAGATTCAATTTGCTTAACTTGTCTAGAAATATTTATTTATTTAATGTTAAATTCGGATAAACTATTATTTATGAATTATGTCTAATAGTAGTAGACTTTTTTATATTTGTCTACATTTTATTGTAGGTTTTATAATTTTCGTTTAATATTGTTTCCAGGTAAAAACAATATTCTTGTTCCTAATAAACCAGTTGCAAGGTCTCCGTGACCCGAAAGACCCTGCGTTCAAGAGATACTTCTACTTGTTGGAAAACCTGGCGTATGTCAAATCGTTCAACATGTGCTTCGAGTTGGAAGACTGCCAGGAAATATTCTGTGCACTGTTCTCGCTCATGTTTAAGATTGTCAAGTAAGTTTTTTTTAGTATAGAAATGCAAACAAGCTGACGTATTTCTTGATAGTATAAAATACATAATTCCTATAGGGTCACGAATGTAGGTGACATGTGTTTCTTAAATATGATAACGGCAAGCCAGCTGAAACCTGGCAAACTTACGCATTTTTCTAACAGGCAATTCTATTAACCAAATCCGAAAATAGTGATTGACGTTCAAGGGGCAGGAACAATTAAGGCGCTATTACCAACCCTGGTGGGACGTTTCGGAATTCTGCCAAGTTGTTACCCAACCCAACCAAGTTGTTGTTCTGCCAACATGTCATTTTTTTATGTTGGTCTAAATTCTTTTGAGCGATGAGATACGTGCCTGCCTTTCAGGAAGACCACTTGTGAATAAAACTTATATTAGTAGATAGCAAGCAGTTCCTCAGAGTTAAGTGTACCCATAGAATCCTAAAATATTTATGAACCATGCACCTGCCGTCAGTATGTCTTAAATTTTAGCTGTGGGTTGCAATCTCCATCACTGCAAAATTCACAGCATGTTTTTAGTGACTGTCATCACAATTATAGCACTTACCCATTTCTTGCTGCATATCTACAGATCTATAATCTATGTAAATAAATTGTCTTTCGCACTTTTGCCTTTTAATTTTAGGACTTTTTATAACCTGCTATAAATTAACTAAATATTTATTGAAAAAATTACACGATATTCTCTGTCTACCCTGTAAGGGACTAGGTATGTATATAATCTATAAAAGTTAATTCCAGCTGCACATAGATTTATGATCTTCGTTATTACTTTAGCACTTACTTTTAGGACATTTTATGACCTGCTTAAAATTAAATTACTGTTTCTGTTAAAGTCACATGATTCTCTTTGCCTAAGGGACTAGGTATGTACCCCAAGCTAAGAAAATTATTTGCCCGTGATATATTACACATATTAAGAAAATTATTTGCCCGTGATATATGTGTAGGTGAATCCTAATCCTGCAGATGAATTATATTGTTATGCTTGTACGCTAACCCTTCTGTCCCCTCCCCAACGAGGCCTATGATAACTCATTTATGCCTTTCAGTACTGAGCACTCATCAAAGGTGAAATCTTTCATGTTGGATGTACTGTGTCCATTGATACGAGAGTCGGATGTGGTCTCTAATGAGCTGCTAAATGTTATTCTGGTGAACCTCGTCGAGCCCAACAAGCGGGAGAACAAACACGCCTATGCCCTGGCCAAAGAACTTATTGTAAAGACCAGTGAGACCTTGGAGCCATACATACAAGCTGTAAGTATAAAAAATAAGTTATTCTAGGGAATATTATTGATATATATATTTGTTTAGTTAAAAAAAAAACAGAATTTTTATTCTGTACTAATATTATAAATAAGAAAGTCGTTATTTGATTTTTCACTTGTAAACCGATGAACTGATTAGATAAAATTTGATATGCATATAGCTAGAGATTCAAGTTTAAAATCAATCCCCAAAGGACTATAATAGGGGATGAAATGAATTTGTATGAAAATTGTGATTGTTCTATGCTGTCAAAGTCGCTGGCAAATAGCTACTAACATATATGTGATATGGAAAAGACATCATTTTTGATACTGCTTAACATTTTTGCCTATTTTGAAGCTCCAGATGTCGGCCTTGAGTGAGGCAGATAGAATTTAATTTCTGTGCTAGAAGTATGGATTGGAATATAAATTTTACTCCAAAATATGTCTTTTTTATTTCCAGTTTTTTAATCACGTCCTGATTTTGGGTAAAGAAGAAAAAGGTCTACTCATATTTTCTAAAGTCTATGAACTTATTTATGAATTGAATCAATGTTGTCCTACAATTTTATTGGCTGTTTTGCCGCAACTCGAATGCAAATTGAAATCGGCTCAATTTCAAGAGCGACTCAGTGCTGTCGCGTTACTCGCTAGGATGTTCTCTGAGCCTGGATCAGAACTGGCCAAGCAATATCCAGCTTTATGGCGAGCATTTTTAGGTCGTTTTAACGATATCTCAGTACAGATTAGAATTAAGTGCGTACAGTATTGTATGCATTTCCTCGTACATCATCCCGATTTAAGGAAAGATATTACTGAGACGTTGAAAATGAGGCAGCATGATGCCCACGAGCAAGTTCGATATGAGGTTGTTATGGCCATCATTGCAACGGCCCAAAGAGACTTCCAAGCGGTCGCTGAATCAGAAGACCTTTTACATTTCGTCCGTGAGAGGACTTTAGACAAGAAATTCAAAATACGCAAAGAAGCAATGTCTGGATTGGCGATGATCTATAAAAAATTCTTAACAGAAGAAAGTGTACCTCCAGCCACAGAAAAGGCTGTGCAGTGGATTAAGGATAAAATACTCCACGGATATTACATGACTGCGTTAGAAGATAGGTTATTGGTTGAAAGACTGTTAAATACATCCTTAGTTCCTTATACATTGCCTCCTCAAATAAGGATGAAAAAATTATATTATTTGATGTCAAATGTCGATGATAATGCTACCAAGGCGTTTATTGAATTGCAAAAGCATCAGTTGGCTGTTCGACGTACTGTTGCTGAATGGGTTGAGTTGCACAGAAAACCACCCACTCCGGCTGTTCAAAAGGAAATGATCGCTAAAGTTTTACACATAAGCTCTAAATTCTTACCGGAATCAGTGAAGGCACAGGAGTTTTTGAATAAATTCTCTAGTCATATGAAGAAAGCGCCAGAGTTGCTGCAAGGGATGGAGACGATTTTGAATCCAAATGTTAGTTGTGAAGTCTGCGTCCGCAATACTGTGAGTATATATTTTATTAGTTATTATTTTTACTATATGAAAAAGTATTTTCTAGCCTATATTCTCGAAGCAGAGGTGCAATCAAGACACCCACGTTTAGTCAAAGGTAATTTGCATGTTAGTCTGTGATGCATAGTTAAATGAACCGTCGTAAGTTCAAAATGTGGATAATTACAACCTGGAGAAGGAAAGGCTACCTTTGAACCATCCTAGCAAATGTTACTTGTAGAAATCCCTTTTAATATTAATCCTCTACAAGCAAAGTTGCCAGCAATTAAATAAATAATATTTAATTTCATGGAACAAAATTGATTACATACATTAAAAGGATTTGTTAATTTTTTATTTCAGTCAAGCGTATTAAAGAAACTTGGTCAACCCGTAATGACGAATTTGTACTACAACACAGTGAAGATGCTTTTGGAGCGAGTCAGCTCAGTGATGGTGGATCATGAGTCACTGCTTATACTCGTGGGATATGTGGAGGGAGCTGTTAAAGGAACTGATCCATCCATCGCCGAGGAATGTGGTAAGTGATGTGGACTACAATACAGTGTTGTAAGAGGCAGGAAATAATTTCGTATAATGAGTGCAAACTTTCTTGGATTGGCCAAAAAGTTCAAAAAGCGTCTGTCTTCTTTAGTTTAGGGTTGAATTATGTATTTCTTCAGACACGTCCTTTTCCCGTGCGATATCTTTGTGCAGCGTCTCGTTGCTTAAAGGATCATCGAAAGCCCAATTTGAGATAAAGGGCTACTTATATGATCACAGTGTAAAGAGAATTACAGATATTTCATTTGCTTACTGTACCAGGAAGGCGGCTTAATGCGTTGAATGGTGACGGCACGAAAAGCAAGTACCAATCGATAGCCACGAATTTGCCATGAGTAGGGACAGGAAAGCAGTTTACTCGTTACCGTAAATCAGGATATGACAATGCGATGTTCATATTGTACTACTGAATTTATTGTGACATAATTGGGAATCTATAATTTTTTTCTTGAAATGTTTGGATATTATGCATGTCTCTTAAGAGAGTTTCAAAACATGTACCGGCAAAAGATCAGAATAGACTCTGCTTTGGCTGAATGTGGCACCCTCAATTTCGGTTATAAATTTGAAATGTTTGTGGTGACAGGTATAGAGTTGAAGAAAGCAGTGGAGCGCGGTCTGAAGTTGCTGGTGATGCTGTCGTTCGTGTTCCCGGCCCACTTCCTGCACGAGGACGTGCTGGAGCGGCTGACGTCGCTGCTGGAGCTGGACGAGGAGACCGTCGCGCCGCACGTGCTCGCCGCACTCACCTTCCTCGGGAAATACCGACCGCTCAGTACGTTATACCACGACCCGCTCCACTCCTATCGCCAACGACCGACTCACTGGAATCTAGACGTTATTTTCTTTTTAAGTTCTTCCTAGTAATTGGAACGAAAAGTGTATCGGCTGGTGAAGATTAATTGCTAAGATAAGTTATAATATTTTTGACTTATCTTAGTAATTAATCTTCAGTCTCTTGCTCTAGTTAGTTTACCAGCTTTCTACCCTATACCGTTAACATGACATTACTACATTACTTACTTAAAAAAAGACAAATTTATAAGTCTTCCAAGTTGTTAGTTAAGTTACTAAATTGTTGTTGCACACAAATTTAATTATCGAAATAGAAATTAAAAATACCGAAATGTTTAATGAATACTAAAGAATGCGAGCCTCTCACGATGTCATCATCATCATTAGGAACCGAATCTATTGCTCGTGGATAAGTATGTATAATAACTCGAGTTCTTTGTCATGGTTTTCCTAAATCTTTTTTATAAAATGTTTTTGATCTAGACGGCAGAATTTTTGAATGGGCGCAGATTGGTAGTAATAAATAATAATTAGTCCTCAAATTTGTTGCAGGTGAAGCATGTCCCACGTTATTCCCAAAATTGATAACACTCTGCAAGGCATACGCCGAAGTTGGCACACCGAAACAAGCCAAAAACGCAGTACGGTAAGATCTTTTCAACAATATTTAAAATTAGAGTATTGCAAATTGATTTGATTAAAGACAAGCAGGTAAGAAATCCATACAAAGTTTTACGATTTGGAAACGCTAAAACAGGATGCTATTCTGCAACGTGCCTAAAGCTCTTCTACACTTTGATACTGTGTAAACTAAGAGAACTTGTTTGTCATTTTCTGGTAAATGAACTGATTATTAAAATTGAAATTATGCGCTTTGGTTTTACACTTTTTACTCTTTTTATACTTTTTTTTTATTTTGGCCGACCTATTGTAAATTTAAGGGAAATTATAAATTAAGTAATAACAACTCTATATAGATAGATATCTTTAAAATACATTTGGATTTCCGAATCTTGATGAATATAGCCGAAGTGCATAATTTAAATAGTACTACTGTACGTCTTTTTTGAACGACTAATTATTCTGCTCTTCAATAACTAACTTGGATAATACAAATTAATAATTTTAAATAATTTATAATTATTTATAATAATATTCTGTATTTTCAGGTGTTTATTTGTCAATGTACCAGACCAACGGACACAAATATTTACGGAAATACTTGAGACACTGAAGGCGACTTTGAATCCTCATTCAGAACAATACCGGACAGCTATAGTGACACTTGGACACATTGCACACAATCTGCCTGAAAACTTCCCCGTGCACATCAAGAACATTGTCTCCAGAAAGGTAGGATTTTCAAAGTACTTTCAAAGACTTACTACGATATGGCAAATCATTCATTTGACTAATCTACACTATGTTAATGTTACTCGATTCAAACATTGTGTGCATATTGTGATGTTTATAAGACGTGTCTACACAAGAGAAAGAAATGCCAGCAATGTACATCCGTTCTAAAGTGTGGTACTATTGATTTGTCATGTTATCAAATTGTTACCGTTTTACAATAAAGATATTGCAAAACTACAACACTTTTTCTCTCAATTTGACAATGTTTTTTTTTGTCTTTGTGTCAATCGTTTTTGGAAACATAGTAGATGAATAATTATAGTTAGGTTTCAGGAAATTTGTCTAGATTTCAATTGAGTTTCACGAAAAGCAGTCTAGTAGAATGGAAAAAATTCTTGATCAAATAGATTAAGTTCATTAATTATAGTGAATTTATATTGATTGTCTCAGATTGACTCTAGGATGATGACAATAATAATGATGATGATGATACATTTACAGATAGTAAAAGAACTGTTAGTACGAGAAGGCGGTGGTGGGGCGAATGCTCCGGAAGGAGATTGGTGTCCTGAGGAGGATTTACCAGAAGAAACTCGGTGCAAGCTCGAAGGTATAAAGATTATAAATGTCATTTAGTTTTAGACTTTTTAGATAGCAAACAAGTAGACGGATTTTTCTCTGGTAAAATATACAATTCGTCTACATAAATTAAATACGGGAATTTGATATTTTGAGCGTAACGGTTTTAATTTTAGCGTTTAGCGTCGTAATAAATTAAAACTAGACATTAATAATCAGCTAATTTCACCAAGTGCCGATTATATGAACTACAGAGATTTTGCGTTTTGGTACGTTTGAGAGATAGTAAAATAATTGATAATAATAAATTTAATTTTGTAGGTCTAAAGTGCATGGCCCGTTGGCTGCTCGGCCTCAAGAAAGATGAACTATCCGCACAGAAAACTTTCCGAATGTTGAACGCTTTCATTGTACACAAGGGTGATTTGTTACAGGTTTGTTGTTTTTATTACTAGACAGCATTCCCGAATTGTCTTGCTTTTTTAGATTATTTAGCTCGAAGATCTCCAATGTGTTAGTTGACGATAGCTTGGTCTTGAGAAACATGAACTATCCTCACAAAAAAATCTTCTGGACATTGCATTGATGTTAAGGGATTAAAATCAGTTGATGTTCAAAAGTAAACCTTGAGACATTGAATAGGTAATATCTATTTAATGATGCCAAAACTTTGGACCCCTTTTTACGAAAATTGCGCGGACGCCTGAGCATAAAATTTGGCACACTCATAGTTTAAGTATGTGTAGGAGAAGTGCAGAACGCTGTATGGTTTTAAGATGTTTGAACATTAACCTGATGATGTACTCGAACAGTTTGTAAGTAGTAAATAAATCTTTGTTTTGACCGAAATGTAAAATAACCTAGTAATATATTAATACGAAAGTTTGTAAGAATGTATGAATGTTTGATAATCTTTCACGCAAAAATTACAAAAGTTATTTAGATGAAACTTTACAGGAATGTAGTTTATACATCAGAATAACACATAGGTTACAATTGATTAGAAACTATCCTTAAGACTTTTGCTTTTTACCGCGGGTGGAAGCTTGTTTGTTATATTTCTGTGACACAAAGATCGCCTCTGTGGTCGAGCGGTCCGGGTGTTGGACTTGACTGCATGAGGTCTCGGGTTCGAATCCCGGGTCGGCCAAAAAAGGAAAAATTGAATTTTTCCAATTTGCTAATAAAAAAAATGTTGGTCGGGATTGGAAACGTGCCTGGTTGGCGATAGGCTTGCCACCTATCACATTATGGGACATAGTATCTTCGGCTAGTCGTGGGTGCCCTGGTTGAGCCTCTGCCTAACTCTTCGGGGATATGGGAGTGAAGATACTGAAGATACAAATATGAAATGTTTATTATTTCACAGCAAAACCAGTTATCAAAAGCGGAAATGGCACACTTGCGACTGGCGGCCGGGGCAGCCATGTTGAAGATCTGCGAGCAGAAAGGTGTCGGTGACCAGTTCACGGCGGAACAGTTTTATAACCTCTCACACCTAATGATTGTATGTATATTGAATATTCAGACGTTTCTTTAAGTTTTCAAATTTTATATTATTTTTGTTTTTTTATTATTTTTTTCATGTGCTATATAGTAGTTACAATATACGACTTCTGTAATGTTATTCATAAAAACGTACATTTGTTTGTCAATATAGTTCTAAAGTATTTTTTTTTATTACAGGATGAAGTTCCTCAAGTGCGAGAAGCGTTCGCTTCAAAATTACACAAAGGACTGTCAAAGGTATTGAATGAATGTTTTCAAAAGCGAAAGTGGATTTTATCGTAGATGTTTTTTTTTATCTATATATCTTTCGAAATAAAATAAATTATAAAATTATGGTCGAATCGCTAGAATGCTTTTCGAGTAGTTAAAAAATATATCTAGTTTAAGCAATTTAGTGTAGATATTCCTTATACTATACATTATGATGATAATTACACATACATAGGTAGGTATGAAATAAATCTGTCAATAAAAAATAATTTTAAAATTAAATTAGCTTAAAGCTTACTATCTGCATAATTATTGTAACATTTCGTAAGCGTAAATAATATTGTTTAATGTTCAGGGCATCCCCAACAAATGCCTTCCGCTGGACTTCATGGGCATGTACGCGCTGGCGGGGCGCGAGCCGGACCGCCGCATCCGGACGGTGATCCGCCACTACATGCTGGCCGACGTCGTGCGCCGTCGGGAGTACGTCAGGAACATCACCCTCGGCACCAAGGGTACGCTTTCTCTTTACGTCATACTAGACCAGTTCATTTGTTAATACTTATAAACTACACGCTGAAATCACATTCAACAAGATCTATAAATAACAAATGAAATTATGCTGGACAAGTTTTGCGTAACAATCAATTAACATTCAATTTAACAATAAAGTAAGCAAATTATATGATTGTTTAGTGGGTGCTATTCAACTATTCTAATACATAGAAATACTTAAATAAATACAATAATAAATTTAGTAAACTCCCAAACCCGGAAATGTAGACATCTAAATCTTCATCACACATATGCCTGCCCACGTTAGGAATCGAACCCGAGCCTTGCGGTTGGTCAGTGTAGTTAGGCATGTATGCTAGCCACTCGACCAACGAGGCGGTCAATCTTTAAAAACCAATTTACTATTTTTTGATTCTGTTTTGTTAGATAGCAGAAAAACACGAGTCTCTTGATTTTAAGAAATAACCGCGACCTATAGATATTTGGTAAATCGCTGTCATGTGGTCAGGATGTACTACGTATTTTGAATTTTCCGGCTTACGGATTATGAGAGTGACGTTATAGCAGCAGGAATATATAGGATATCAATTAGTTTGGATTGAATTTGAATGAATTTGCAAGATTAATTTATTTATTACTAATATTTTAATTTTTAACTGTGCATGTTATCACTGTGTGTATGGTTAAGGGGCTAAAAATAAATATGAATTTGATTTTGGGATAAAGGGTATTATTAGTTATTGTTGTCCGTTACAGTTGAACGTGCTGTCAGTCAGTTGCCCCACATCCTGCCGGACTACATGTTGGTGTTCGCTGTCCCAGTACTTGCCCATGATCCTGCATTCACCGCGCATGACAATGTCACGCAACTCAAGGTAATATTCATAAAGTACTGTTGCTCTGTAAAGCACTGTCAGTCAGTTGTCAGTATCGTTACTTTGGAATAGAGTATCAGTCAATTGCTATTGTTTTTTTACTCAGGCTCCTTGGCTTTACTATTTGTTAACGTTACGTTAATTTTGTTAATGTTACTGTTACTCTAAAAACGCTGTCAGTCAGCTTCCTCAACATTCTGTCTAAATATGTGTTGGTATTCGTTTTTGTTGAATATATAATTTTCCTTGAATATTTGCAAGGCGCATTTAATTAACATTGTTTTTTTTATTATATAGATAGATAATAACATTTTTTTTATTCTAGATGGTGAAACAATGCCTATGGTTCATCCTGGAACCACTTATTACAAGGAATGACTTCTACTGTTACGGTTTCTACAAGAGCCTAGTAGAGCGGATGAAGCATCACAAGGATGCTTTGAACGAAAACGACGACGCTGCTAACTATGTAAGTTCTCTGTGGTACTTTTGATATGATTAGAGGCAAAAAGCAACGAAGTATTCTTTAAAGTTGAGAAATATTCGCCGCTTATGTACTCAAAATAACTCAACGTGCGTTGTTAACCTGAAGTTAGGATGTTCAGTAAAATTGTTAATGTCAGCATGTTAGTCGCTTCTGCGGTCTAGCGGTCCAATTGACTTCTAAAGGTCCCGGGTTCCCCGATCCGATTCGGGATCCCAGAGTCGGGCAATAAAAAAATTAGTATTTTCAATTTTCAAATAAAAGATATAAATCTATCTCTTCGGGAATATGGGCGTGAAGATACTTTGTTAGTAAGTTTATAGATTACCCCTACTATCAAACGAACACGTAAATGGCCAGCACGGAAGCTATTGCGTATCAACCCGTACTCGACTGCTTGGTAAATTATCCATTGAAATATCATAAATATGAGTGTGACGAATGTGGTGCAGAAACTGTGGGCGACGTGCGACCTGGCGATGTCTGTGATCTGGGCGCGGTCGACGAGTTTCGAGCTGCGCGAGTTCCCGTCGGACGCCCGCATCCCCACCATGTACTTCGCGCCGCAGCCCGACTTCTTCGTCAACACGCGCGTCTTCCTGCCGCCTGAACTGCAGGTATTGTGGCCACGCGGACAATATTGACACTTACACAGAGTGGACACACACACTAAAACTCAACGCAGGTGGATTAAAAATTTAAGGTTACGTCATTTGGAGGTTCCCTGTGTTGGGGATAAATTATCAAAAATTTGTATAATAGAAAAAAGTCATCTGTTGGGAATTGAACCCGAAACCTTCGTATCTCGCTGACCGTTCCTGACATGTGCGCTTCTTTTGAGAGCAGGCGTTAGTGTGATGAACATTGATGTGCGTATTTTTGGGTCTTGATTAATCTTATTCCTGTATGTATATATGTATTTCTATTTGCCAGCAACGGTGGCACTCGTATACTACACAATTCTACTTATTTGCTTGTTTTAAGTTAAGCCCAGTTGGTGTAATTTATCCTGATATGTTTTATGTTTAAGAGTAAAAAGTAAAAAGTTTAAGAGAATGTGTTTTTTCATTTCTCTAATGAAAAAACGTAGACATAATGTGATCGTGCCGCGTTGGCGACAGGTTTGCCACCTACCACATTGTGATACCTCTGCATACTTATTCGGCGATATGGCATGAAGATGCTTACTTTTTATGTCTAATATGGATCTACCACGTAGGTCTTATAAATGGATGTGTAAGATAAATTATAAACAAATGAGGACGGAGGTGGTCACTCATGCTTAATGTTTCTATATTGTTACTGAAATAATTTAAGAACTGTATTTAATCCTCGCTCTTCCATGTCAAATAAATATATCTGTTTAATTCCAGTTCCAGCCGAAGAAGCTAAATCCCGTAGAGAATAGCCGCGGCCGGAAGCGAACGAGACCAGCCGAGAACAAACAAAACACTAATGATGTAGAGGTAAGAATTGTTTACACTTGTTTTTCTCAGGGGCGTTACCTGCATTTATACATCTTTTGTACCAGGCTTTCTACCACCTTTCAGTCACGGTGATAGTTACTTAACAAACTCGCCTGTCACGAGCTGGGTATTATAAATTGACTTATATCATTCAAAGGAGCCCGGACCCAACATGCCGTCACTGATTGTTTTCGTTTTACCTTTTAATGCCGGGGCCACACTAAACGGAAAAGCCGTTAAGTATCGCGACGTTGGACGTTTATCGTAAGTGTAGCCACGATTTATAAAATTGACAACGGCCTTCCCATTCCCATCTGAAGTTAGACGAGACGCGACTATAACTCAAGTGGCGGTACATCAAAGAGAATTATTATTGGGTTGAAGTGGCTACATTATTGCTAGTAATTATTACAATATTTATCGCAATAATTAACGATATCTGACGTTTCCGTGGTGTGGCCCCAACAATAGCACTGTGATGACGTGAAGATGTTCATTCATGTATTTATTGTTACAAGCTTATCGTTACCCGATCGGGAAGTATCGATGCTACGGTAAACACCAAACTGCGGATATTAAGCTTATTCTATTTAGTATTATTTTTCATTTTAAATAGACGAAAATGTTTTTTTAAACTGGCAACATTTTTATCGCGTTTGTTTATTGTGTTTATTTTAGCATTTGACTACTACCAATTTAGATTTTGTTACTCGGTTTGAATTAGATTAATTATGATTTGCTTAGTAGTTTAGATATGGATGTGGTGTTTAGTTCGTCGGGTAAGGTCATTTGACAGAGAAGGGATTTCATGGTTGACCTTTTTTATTTTTTTACAGCCATCAGAGGCATCAGACACACAGATTATACTGCCAGGAATCGAAGAACCCCCAGAGACGGATTTAGATGAGCCGCAATCAAAACGCGCCCTCAGTGAATGAAATTACGATCCAAATTGTAATGGGATGTATTCAGAACCAAATAAAGTAATTTTTAATTCAGAACCGAAGAATGTTTTAAATTCAGCTCTACCTGAATAAAATGTTAAATTTTTATATGTCCAGTTACATACAGGTATACAGATCTTAAAACATGTATCCATAATATTAAAAACAAAAATACAGGATGTTTCAAAAATACGCTATTTAATGTGCATAATGTGTGTTTTATATTTTTTAATAGTGATTTCAATTCACTATTATAATGGTTATGCCATTATGATAGTGAATTGAAATGTTAAGTGTGAACATTTTTGGATAACATTGTCGTAATAAAGTTTTTTTTATTGTAACGCTTTTTTTAGGAAAAAAAACGTGTTTGTACTTTTTATCCTACAATACTTATTAATACCTCCCAAACATTGTATGAACTGAAAAATACAAAAGTTTCTCAGGTTTCAAACTATCTCCGTCATCATTTACGTATCAGAGTTTACATTGGTGTAATAAACAGTAGTTGTTAACACTATGCATTGATCCAGTGTATTTGTTTTTTTTCCATTGGACGTATTTAATTAAGGTATATCAATACCAGCCTAAGATCACTTCTTCAAATTTCGATTTTGTACGAATTGTACCAACAACTACAATTTTTCAAGTTAATATCACTAGACAGTTCTTCCACCTTTGCTTATTAACTTTTTACTCTGCTTTAGAAACACCGGGAGTGATTTTGTCTTTAGCTTTTAAAATATTTTTCGGGTTTTTAATAATTTTATTACTATCAAAACCTATTTCGTTATGGTCTGAGTACATGCTTAATTTGTTATTTCCTTGCAAACTTGGAGGGATTTTGCATTTTTTTTTCTAATTGACCAATTAGTGTTTTTGAACTTCCTGTATATATAATAAAATTTTATATAGAATTAAGTTGAATATTTCTAAAGTGTATTCAGTGACATGTGTGTCTATGAATAATAATAAACTCGATTTAACTGCGTTACTTACTATTGAGTTTATACTTTCAGATAACTTTGTAAGTTGAAAGCTTAAAAATGTTTGTGGATGTATGTGTTTTATTATTACTGTGAAAAATAAGTAAGATTTCCGACTTACGCAAAAAGATTAATTTGTGTCAATGTAACGGCTATAAACGTTCTACGAATATTTAAATGTTAAACATGTAACATATCTGTAGTAGTAATCGATATTGGCATGGATAACGCAGCGACAAAGTTATTTGTATGATTCTGGAAAGATCTATTTGTATTCTGAACATTTTTTTCTTTTATAATCGGTGAATACATTTGGAGTACATCCCTGCAATGGTCTTAGGGCACGCAGGAACGTCCCAGTCATTATTACGCTTAAAATATTCAAGACTGGTTACTTAATAAAAAACGTTTTACACGGAGATAACATTCATATTCCTATGTAGATACGAGTATAAGTTTTTAACGAGGTGACTTGTTTATTTTCAAGATATGAATTTAATCTTAAATGGTTACAATTTTGACACCAAGACATGAGAATTAAATTCCTATGTGTACATTATGAATATAAATGTAAGATGGAAATGGAGTATTTTTCAAAGGCTTTACTATGAATGCTTTTCCTAATAATGAACCTAGACACTAGGAAGTAAAGATCAAATTTATATGTACGCATTGCAAATGTGAAACGGAGATGTAATTATCTTTACAAAGACATATGGATTCAAACCATAATGATAGCAAATTTTGTTATACGTAACTGTGACGATGATATTCATTGTCACAGTATAAACATTGCCCAGTTTAAGAAGTTAGGACGCGTGGTACATGTATGCATAACAATATACCGGTTGCTTGGTAGAAACTGTACGAAAAAAAAACTATCACATTTTTTGTAAACACTTGGTAATGATCTAGTTGTACTTTATTATTTGTATATTATTAAAGTAAACTTATTATTGAAAAGAACTTTTATTGTATCTAACTTTTTACACAAAGAAAATGTCTATAAATTTCGATTTCATTATTTAAATTATACGTAACACAATATACGGGTAAAATAATCTTTATTGTTTTACCTCCTCCATTTTTAAAATAATAAAGAAGGTATCTCATACTTATCTTGGGTGAAGAAAACTTACTAATCTCGACAATGTAAACTTACCCTTGGGTGAACACTTTAGTGAGTAACCTAAAAATCGTATTATTGAGTGTTTTATGTCTGCATTGAAGTTTGAAAGGAAGTATTTATTAATTGTACTGTATTTGCGTTGTAGCGGTTATCGCTATATACAGGATGTTGTTAAATGTATACTTGGAAATTTTACTATAACAATCTTATCTTTAAAATGACGTGCAACAGTGATGTATACAATAATTATGTCATCAGTATCTCACCTCCAAGGACAAACGTTAAAAAACTTGCAGTCTATGCGAAACTATGGACTATCATAATATCGCAGATGCGAGAAATAAGTGAGAGTATTTTTTATTCGATAAGTACTATTTATGTACTTTGAGCAAGGCTAGATGTGCGTGTCGACCTATTTTTTGTGGATATAATTATTTTGCGAGTTTCTAAAATATGCACCTTGAGTTGTTAATAAATTCCAATATGCTTGTCTATGGATCCCTGTTTTATACCTCATAAACCGTAACAGTTGTTTCCTCTATCTGATGTCAGATTATACGATAGTCAAAGTAGTTGGCTGACAAACCCTGTCTGAAATATTACATTTCTAAAAATAAACAACATAAAAAAAACAAAATACAGAAAAATGTAACATAAAACTATAGACAAGTGAAAATAAAAAATGTTCAATATTCTCTAACAAAACCTATCTGTAATGTAAAAAAGCATGTCGATCACGTCAGCTTTCAAACAAAAAGTAACAGCGAAATCGGTCCTTTTGTTTAGGAGTAATGATGTTACAGACACACAGACAAGTCAAACTTGTAACACCCCTTTTTTCGACGAGGTAATCCAAAGTTGTAACGCACCCTAGGCAAGCTGGAGGAAATTATTTTTAAATATTTAAAAGTGTGAAAGAGTATCATCCTTTTTACCTAGTGATATGATAGAAATATCATTAGGTGTGAGCGAGAGGTCCATAGCATCGGTACCTCGAATCAACAAAGTGGTTTTGCTTTTTATAATGTCGCCTCTGCATTGTTATTCAGAGCGATTGAGATGTATATAGGGATTTTAATAAATTTACTTCGCAAAATTAAGTATCAGGACGGTACATTTTTAACTATTGTTTCAAGTACTAAACGAATACTAAAGTAGTGGCACGCTATGATGGCAGGTTTGACGTGTTATAATGTAAACTTGAAAGAAAAATAATTAAATGCAAGTTCGATTTATAAGTTTTGTATTTATAAATAATATTGCAATCAATATGACATTAAATTTAAATAAAACGATAGTTAAAGTGTTTTTCTATGTTTGAAAAACGTCAAATCGTCCATCATAGCGTGCCGCTACTATAACAGCATAAGTTGTTTGATCGCTCTCATTCGATGAAAACGAAACGTGAATTTTGTTTCCTTTCATGTATAGTTTGATTGTAAGCTTATTTGTTAGTTGTTTTAGCTGTTTAGATGCAGCGTTTTTTATTTTATATTTGGGCTATTTATAGAGAACCTGTGTAAACGCTGGAAGTTGATGTAATGCGCATTGTCCATTAAGAGGCCGTCTAAACGCGTCATAGGTATAAAATATCCACAGGCCAGTGTATATTGGGAAGGAGAAGACGTAATATTGATAGGCGGTAGGATACTTACTGGCTCGTCTGATTTGGTACCAGCGCCTTACCTATCCCCGCTGTCGTGTAATGTCAGGGTTCGTCATGATTGTGTTCCGGTTCGAAAAGTTGGTTAGCCGAATGATTTGCTCGAAATACTTAACATTGTACTCACTCAAGTTTACTATAATATAAAAACATTTAAATCGGGGACTAAAAAAACTATTTTTTTACGACCTAAAGATGAATTGGCAATAAGTGTAAAAACCTATGAAATTGAGAAGTAATGGATGGCCTCTTATTAAAGTTTGGATGGATATAACAAACTCGGTGGCAAATATTTCGCCAGATGATTTTTTTATAATTTTATTCGACTTGCCATCGTTTTATGAAACAAAGCATTTGTAGGCATCGCTACGGTTATAACATTTCTTGTAATCATTGTTAGTTTTGTTTGTATAAGATCCTGTTCTTAGGACAATAAAAGCATTAAGTATGATTAACGATAAGCTATACTTATTTTTTTTAAATTTTTGACACCTAATCGTAAATGTTATAACTTTTTAATTTTAATCATGTTACGTTCAACAAATGTTATCAAATTTTCGTATTTAAGCATTTATTATAAATCGACTGAAATAGTTTTTCTAGAATATATATATCAGATATATAGCATCGATTTCATAGAAGCCTGTCAGACAAATATAATTATCTATATATTAATACGTGATGCCAAAACTTTGGACCCTTTTTACGAAAATTGCGCGGACGCAGGAGCTAAAAATTTGGCACACGTATAGTTTATGTGTAGGAGAAGTGCAGAACGCATTTTTTTAAATGATAATGCTTATAAATTACATTAAATCAATAAATTAAACATTACCCACACTACCATGCACTTGACACACACAAACAAATATATTGATGATAACGATAAAAGATCACAGATGGCGCACTAAAAAGTTTGGAAATAAAGTAGTTGGTCTTAAGAATTGAAGATGCTTTTCTTATCAACAAGATATTAAAATTTATTATGGACACTAGTGAATTTAAAAAGGGAAGTAACATTTGTGTCAAGAGATTTTTTCTGTATTAATATCATACTGCCAGGACAAGGTTATTAATTACATATAATGCCACGTGTTGTATTAGTTTGTTAATTGTAAATTCGCCTTCAAATTGTATTATATCTGTGCTTTTGAGTTTTATGCAAATCTGCAAGTGTTAAGGCGTAATTTAATATAAATTTCACGAACATTTTTTTAAATAATTTTTTTGGACTACCCGCATAGGTTTATTCATTGTTGTATATTTTTTTTCATTTCTCTGTGCTTCAAAAATAAGTTATCAATAGTGATTTAACAAAATATTTTTATACGAAATGAAACGACTGGTATGGATATAATGGACATTGCGTTTTTTATTCGATAACAAGTAAGAAAATAATTGTAATAATAATTTTTAAAATCGAGCAAGTTTGAGCATATATATCAAGCATTTAGTATATACGGTTAGGTGGCTATATGTATATATATATATTTGGATATGTTAATTTTCTTTCGGAACTCTAATGGGACAATTTTATTGTTTTATATTTATGAACTAGGAACATTGTTGGACTATAATATAGATTATGTAGACCATTTGCTTATTTGCGCGGCAGTTTGTATGAAACAACTAAAATGTATCACTAACACCTTGACCGTGATAACTCGAATTCTGCAAACGAATGGCTCGAATGAGTACCACCGGCTTCCCGCCGTCATATCTTTGTCGTATTGAGGTTTAGAGTATAGCTGATATATTTAAATATAAGGCTTAAATCCTGTATCTCTACTAGGTCACGTTTATTTTTATAAGCAGAAACATATTTTTTTTGCGTTGTTAACAGTGTGGGTCTGATGATAGTCGCCATGGATTTAATTGATTTCGTTAATTGTATTCTACTAAAATGAATTAACAAAAATCAACGTATCGTAATGTGCTACAAAAAAATTAAACACCCGTTAAACACATGCGCCAGTAAAAGCTGTCTTTAGTCGGAATTCTCGACTAACAACAAGCTGGCACGTCACCGATGTGTAACATATTAGTTCGATATCCATTTTAGACAGTGTTAATTAAACAGGCGTCTGATTTTGTTGTGATATGGCTGAAAATGTTAAAATGTTCCTAGTTTATAAAAATAATGTATCATAAGTTTGTGTAAACTTACAAAGTAAGATTTTTTAACCACCTGCGATGCCCACGTAGTTGTTTTTTTTTATAATTTGAAAAAACTTATCGCTTGATTTTAAGTGTACCAAAAAGTTGAATAACAATTGGTGAAGAGTGGCGACGCTTTTCCCTCCGTCGTCTCAGTGATGATTCTCTGTAGTTATATTATTAAATAATAAATAAATAATAAATACTTTTGATTGAGTTTTCTTTTTAATATGCCTTAAAATATAGTCTATATAATATGTCCTTACTTTTATTTACATCGACTTCTGTTTGCAGTCGTCATAAATAAAATTTACGAACGATAACGAATAAAGGAGTTTATTTATTCGTTTGTTAGTTTTGTGTACTTTTTTTACGCGATTACTTGACCAATAGGTAACAAAAGACTTATTGGTTCTTTTGGCAAAATGTAGGTGATGAGACAGAGGTGGTCCTATGTAAAGTTGATCTATATCCGATAAATCGTTTTTGAGTTGTTTAAAAAAACTAGCAGCCCGTCTTAACTTCGCACGGATGGACAAACTTCTATGTTATGCATATAAACTTTCGTCATGAATATCTATTTATTAAAAAACCGCATCAAAATTCGTTGCTTAATTTTTAAGATCTAAGCACACAGAGGGACAGACAACTGAAAGCGACTTTTATACTTTGACCTTATGCCCGGTTCCTACATTCAAAAAACGAGTCTTTGATTACGGATGGTAATTTTGTACCGATAGTAAAATATCTAACTACAGTTACTCGTTATAAGTGGTTAACTGAACATATTTTCTTAAATATATGAGTAAAGCTTTGTTACCTTTGGGCGGACTACGACATTATGGACAGTTACTTTACTCTTTGGACTACGAGTAGTTAAACGAATGAATAGCTTTGATTACGTTTCGTTGATTATAGAAACCTATTTTTCAAAAGCATAATCCAAAAAAAAATAATATTCATATTACTAAATAAGCTGTGACGGCTTAGTTAGTGTTGTATATTTTTATTTAATTTTTTT
>NJDD01000955.1:26604-57046 GCA_002245505.1 Calephelis nemesis | reverse complement strand
GCAGGACCATAAAATTTGGCACACTCATAGTTTATGTGTAGAAATGCAGAACGCTAATATTTTTCAATAATAATGCTTAAAAAGTACATTAAATCAATAAATAAAACAATACCCACACTATAATGCATCTGAGACACACAAACAAATATATTGATGATAACGATAAAAGATCACAGATGGCGCACTAAAAGTTTGGAAACAAAGTAGTTGGTCTTGAGAAAATATGAAGATGGCGTTCTTATCAACAAGATATTAATATTTATTATGGTCGAATTTCGACCACTAAGTAGTAGATACTTATTTGGTTTTGCACCAAGGCTACAAGGAACAAATAAAGAAAACATGACACTGCGGTGGTTTATTTTTTGTCGTGTCTCATATCTGGTTCCGTAACCTCGTCCTCGTGGTCTGGGTAGTCGCCTTCTTGGACCCCAAAGTGGACAGGGGGTCGGGTTACTTGGTCTATCTTTTGCATTGCTTCGATCAGGTCGCGTGAAGACTTATAAGAAGCTATTGTTTCACGAACGAAGTCCCTGCCGAGGAAAAATAATGCACGCTAATATGATGTATGATTTTACATACACGTACTCGGAAAGATTAATATTGATATTAATAGGATTTATCGTGATTTTCCCCTTGTTGGTCCGGGCTCCTTTGTACAATAGACCATCTGCCTTCCTGCTAGGCAGCTCGTAAACGGCGAGCGTAGGCTTACCGTCACTAGCACCGTTACATCCCTCTAAGTGGTAGTTTCGCAGCGACTGCCGCCATAATGTCAGTGTTGTTGCGTGTTCCGGTTCGGAGGGTAAGGTAGCTGGTAAACTTTCTTTTGCTCGAGGTGTAACATCTCGGCATTCTTTTTACTGTAGCTTGCTATTTTAGACTGCACAGAGTAATTTACGCCAAGGTTGAACCTGGTATTATATTCTTTTTTACAATGTAATACAGACTATAATATCAATTTAATTTTAATCCTACCTTAGTCCATGTTTATTAATAAAGACAGATTATGTATTCGATAACATTTGTGATAAATTAGGTATTCTAAAAAAAAAGTATCTTCACGCCCATATTCCCGAAGAGGTAGGCAGAGGCACAACCAGGGCACCCACGACTAGCCAAAGACACTAAGTCCCACAATGTGATAGGTGGCAAGCCTAGCGCCAACCGGGCACATTTCCAATCCCGACCAACATTTTGTTTTTAGAAAATTGGAAAAATCCAATGTTCTTTTTGTTGGCCGACCCGGGATTCGAACCCGGGACTTCATGCAGTCAAGTCCCACACCCGGACCGCTACACCACAGAGGCCATAATTATTAGGTACCTATTCTTAATTAACAAAATAAAATATTTTTTTATCTCAGGTCTGGTCTGCCCATGTCAACGCGTAACTAGACAAAACAGCATGCTTTTAAATTTTAATAGAGCATACATTAATGATGTGATCATTTACAATGTCACCTGGGGTGGCCAACCGTCCTGCTTTTTTGCCGAACGTCTCGTTTCGAGGACATTATTTTAAAGAGGCGTCCCGCTCGTATAGTTCCGCTTTTTAAAATATGTACGCGCGATCATACTATTTTGTACATACATATTCAAACAATGTATGTTTGATAATGTATGTTTTGTAATGTATGATTGATAAGTGCCAAATCTCAAGACAAAGTAGCATAGGTGTATTCACAATAACGTGAAAAATACACTATAGGTACATATTATGAATTTAGTTGTTTAATTTGCTTCTTATACCTTGGTTAAAAAAAGATTTTGGACTCGGAACAAAATTAGCTAGATCCCGATTTCAAATTCTTGTCCCGCATTTAAGACCACTATAGCCGTCAAGTTCTTATATGAATCAAGGCAAACCTTATGTTACTTCTGCATTTTCTTTCTAAAGTAATACTATGTACTAATTAGATGTTCTTAATACTCTTGTAAAATTGAAAATGTTGGCTGATTATAGCTTAGTATACCTATCATTTTTAAATTTCAATAGTGTTAGAATGTATACTTGTTATCGTCGGCAGTTGGTGGAATTCCATTGTATACACACTTTTTTTAACTAATCGCTTTTACTTATCCACTATACACTTTACATAATACTTTTCGTTATTCTATAGCCAACCGGTTTCATTTTTTACGGCATCATCAGGGCTTTAAAACTAAACTTAACTTCCAACCAATTAAAAATTAAATTAAAACAGTCTTGTTTAAAAGACTGTATTATACATGGTCTAAGTGCTCGCGACACCCAGACCTTCGTTATAATATTATAAAAGCTGAAAATTCTTTTATACATGTCCCATATACAGGTATAAGCAAACCCAACCTGGGTCGCGGTGGCTTTGGCAGGTAACAGGTAGTAAAGGTGAGTAAAATTGTGTATTAAATTTGTGATAGTATAACACTTAGTTTTCAAATATTTTAACTTGCAATTATTTTATTAGAAACCGCCTCGTCTATTGGCGGACACTTAGGTATAAGTAGATACAAAGCGTTTACTTCAAAAAAGTGTGTATTCTACAGCATTTCTACTAGGTCTGTAGAAGTGGCAAGGAGGTTACGTCTAGACTGAATATTATTGTAATTTACCTGAAGTAGAAAGCCTTGATGAAGACAGCTGGTTGGAACTCGTGTCCACAACGTTCTGGCCCAAAACTCATTATTCCCATCAACCGGTTCTGCTGTACTGCAGGTGCACCTGCATCGAACTTCACGAAAAATATACTTTTTTTTATGACATTGGAAGGCAAACAAGCAGACGGATTTCCTGATGGTAAGAAATTCCCGCCGCCTATAGACACCAAAGGTGGTAATAGTGCGTTGCCCACCAGAGGCCGGGATGTTAGGCCTCGAGCAAAAGTAAGTTTACCGGCTACCTTACCCTCCGAACCGGAACACGTCATGACGTTATGGCGGCCGGAATAGGTAAGTCGGTGGTACCGATCCGAATAGGTAAGTCACTGCGAAACTCTACCACCTTTTGTATAAATAGATATATATTTTTGGAATAACATCAATCAGTATTATCATCTTTTTAGAAAACCAAAGACAATTCTTGATTTTGCCATTGTTACCAAGGTTTTGACCAAGATTTTTTTTATGTACGAGGTAAGCGAACAAGAATACGGCTATCCCATTGGTAAGAGATAACCGCGGCCTATAGACACCATATATGTTACTGGTGCGTGGCTGTCGCGTGACCTGAATGTCATTCCTATTTTGCAAATGTAATGGCTACCCTACTCTCTGGACCGGAACATGACAGAGTCAATGGCAGCAGGAATAGGTAGACCAGTGTTCTTGCTGGTAACTACCTAAATTTTAAGTAGTGCTCTCCTCTCACGAGCTGTGTGGTCAATTAGAGGCTGATGGTTTATTCTACCCGGACCAACGTGGGGACATTTTTGAGAAAGCTTGCCAGCTCCATTCCGGATACAACCGATATAACCGTCTTACCTATTCCTGTCGACAATTTTTTTCCCCGTGTTGGTCCGGGCTCCTTTGCAGAATAGACCACCTGCCTTTCTGGCCAGGCAGCTCGAAAAGGCGAGCAAAGGCTTATCGTCGCTAACACCGTGACATCTGACTAGGTGGCAGAGTTTCGCAGCGACTCGCCTGGATTGGTACCACCGCCTTACCTATTCCTGCCGCCATAACGTCATGACGTGTTCCGATCCGGAGGGTAAGGTAGCCGGTAAACTTACTTTTGCTCGAGGCCTAACATCCTGACCTCAGGTTGGCAACGCATCATTAACATCTTTGGTGTCTCTAGGCGGCGTGAATTTCTGACCATCAGGAAATCCGCCTGCTTGTTTGCCTTCCTATAACATAAAAAAAAATCGATGTAAGTACAAGTAAAATTGATAAATCGCGTTAAGTAAAATCAATACCAAGCAAGCATCTCTGGTTCCATTCCTGAGGGAGGCGCAGAAGAAGTCAGCAGTGAATTGGAAACCGTTGACCAGCTGGTAGGCGTCATGGCAATACCCTTGCGTGCGTACTTTCAGGCGAGCTGTCAGTAAATCTGGTGTATGATCTCGGAATGCTGTTTCAGAACCCTGGAAATTAAAAACAAACCGTTTTATCTCTGTTGCAGTTACTCTCGGATTATTTAAAGTTTGCAAAATAATTTGACAGCATTGAGCGAATCTTGTCATTTTTTGAGATGTCCGAAAAGAAGTTTATGTGTTTAGAATAAAACACTTTTTTGTAAAAAACACTTGTACTCCACACCACAGTATGCAGTGTTTTCTACAAAAAAGTGTGTATACAAGGGAATCCCACCAAGTGCCGACGATAGCAAGTATAGATTCTATTTAGAATAACAACCATTGTAAGTTCACTTTGAGAGGTAGCATATAATTGTAATGTTACATCATAATTCATCAACATAATATTCCCGGGTTCGACCCCCGGGTCGGGCAACAAAATAACAGAAAATGTGTATTTTCAATTTTTTATAAAAATAATGTTTCCCGGGATATGTGCCTGGTTGACGATAGGCTTTCCACATTGTGGGACTTCTTTGGCTAGTCGTGGTGCCGTGATTGTGCGTCTGCCTACCTCTTCGAGGATATGGGTGTAAAGATACAAAGACATTAATAATTCTGGCTGTAGGGTTACTCTTGAATCTCGATTTGATGCAAATTGGAAATCGGGATCAGATTAGTATTATTTTGTGCTGTTAAACTAAACGTTATCAAATTTCTAATATTTTTCAATAATAAACCATAAATTATTATATTGGATTCGTTGAATTTTTCGGAACGAAATGTTAATAATTCGCTGGTACTGTGTTCAAGAGTACAATGACAGAAGTTTGATTCCAATTTCTAGTTTAGATGAATTCGAGTTTCAATAATAACCCTACTGGTCCTATTTAAAATACCTTCATCGTATCCCCGAAGAGGTAGGTAGGAGCATATCACGATTACATGATTAGTCAAAGGTACTCAGACACAATATAATAGTTGGCGAACCTATTGCCAACGAAGCACTTATTCAAACTGAACAATTTTTATTAAAAAATTGAAAAAAACACATTTTAGAGTTGCCTGAGACCTGAGACCATTAATTTTGAATCACTTGACCACAGAGGCGATTTTAAGTCGTATTTGAAACATTAGTGAAATTTGTTAAAAGGCATTCTAGACATTTGATAACGTCCAACAAAAGGAAGAAACAGAACCTTGGAAGAAATCTACGGTCCATACCTATTGATGTAAACCAATGTTTACAGCTGCCTAGAACCTCTATAATATAATACTTAATAGTAATTGTGTAGCGCCTCTTTGGTCTAGCGGTCCGGTAACTGACTTCTCTACTTGAGGTTCCGGGTTCGATCCCTGGGTCGGGTAACAAAAAAGAAATAGAGAATGAGTATTTTAAATTTCCTATTAAAAATAACGTTGCCCGGGATTGATAAGTGTCCAGGTGGCGATAGGCTTGCCACGTGTCACATTGTGGGGCTTAGTTTCTTCGGCTAATCGTGGGTGCCTTGGTTGTGCCTCTGCCTGCCTCTTCGGTAATATGGGCGTGAAGATACTCATAATTGTTTCCGCCACAAACATAAGAAAGGCAATACACACAAACATATATAAACTTACCCGCACAGCACCCCATCCGGTGACGGTGATGAAACTCTGCGCATACGGTTCCTTCATGCCATCATATATTCTCAGCAGATTCACATATTGAGTAAACTCTATATACAGTTAAAGATGCCGATTAGAATAGTCCTATTGTGTAGTTAGGTCTCACTCCTGTGCAGCACCTTATTAGGCTGATAGGAATTAACTGCTTTACCGGCATAATGCCAGCGTCAAGTTTCAGCCCGGAGGGTAGGGTAGCTTTAAGTCTTGAACATTGAACTCTACACCTAGGCCACAGGACCTCGACATACGTATGGTAGGCCACTGTTGTCTCTTACCATCAAACAGCCGTGAGCTTGTTTTACAAATAAGAAAACCTAACAGACTTCCAAAATATTGTGGAGGTTCTCGAATAGATAGCTTGTTTTTCGGTATGTTACATCAAATGAAACTTTTTGTTCAGAACCAATTTTGATGACGTTTGTTCCGAAGCTTTTCAGCAGATTACTTAATTTAATTGCGGTTTGTTTTTTTGAGTATATTATTTTGTTCACTTAAATAATAAAACATTGAATAAAAAAACGATTTTCTGTAGTTTTGCTGAACTATGAGACTTATCTTGACACCTTAGTAGCGAAGTACGGGCAGAGGGGGGCAGTTGCCACCCCCTTGAAGATCGGTTACTTTGAAATAAAATTGTCCAAATCAGTAAAAACCGTTTTAAAAAAGGTATATGCAAGGCGTGTAGGTATTTAAAGAATGGGCAAAAAATTTGACAAAGAAATTTATAGAGAAGTTTAAAAAGATTTTGTGAAAAAAAAATTAAAGCAATTCCTGGTTATAATATTTTGTTTTAAATTATTATTTCACCCCAACTAAGTACCTATGTAACATACTAATACAGGCTAACTTTGAAAGGACTGGCCAAATTTAATATAACGGGTAGGTACAGGCTTAATTCGTAATGAATTATTTTAAACATTATTGCCAAATTGTAGGTAATATTTACTTTTATAAACATTCATTTAAAACAGTCCTCAAAAATGCTTCATGTAGGTACATAATACATATTACTTTGTAATTTGTGGTCGTAACTACTACGAGTCGTGACTTTACCAGTCTGTGAATGCGACTGCGGTCGGTGGGAACCAGCATTATGTTATAACCATGGACCTTGTATTTTACGTCGGAGAAAAAATAGTTTTTTTTTTATTTTAGTTTTTTTCACACTTCGAAAGTGTTATCGATTCCAAACCATATCTCATAATTTGGCTAGTGCTTAGATGTAAGACTTTACAATAAAATGTATGAATAAAACAAGTCTAGTACTTTCTTTGGCTGCCCCTCTCTGTACAGAAACCTGGCTACGCCCTGGTCAATAACGGCCAATATTAATAATCAATCCTAATCCAAAACTTGCTGTCCAAGATTGACATTTTGATCCATTTATATGTTATCGCTTGCCAATAACGTATCTGTGGACAGGATAAATATGGCAATTGTGTAAAGGATAGGCCGGCGGATACGCAGCTATCTAGATTGCTTGAAATCCATCTTTAGAGTAATATTATTAACATTGGCCGTAAGTAGTTTTGTGCGCTAGAACAATATTAGTCTGCATACTAGTCAAAGACACTAAGTATGTGATGTGTATGAGCCTATCGCCAACTGTACACATATCCAATCCCGAGCAACATTTTTTTTATTTAGAAAATTGGAAAAACCAAATTTCATTTTGTTGCCCGACCCGGGATTCGATCCAAGACCTCATACAGTCAGGTTAATAACTAAACTGCTAGACCACAGAGGCAATTATGCCTGTATGCAATAGTTACTTATTTCGAGATACTTGCCTAAATTTTCAGAAAGTTTTAAAAGTGCGACGTCAGCGTGAGGAACCGGTTCTTCTTCAAACTTGGGGTGTCTGACTGCACCCGCCACATCCACTAGGTTTCCACCTTCGTGAGCTTTTGTACTACCCACTCGCACTTTTACGTATTGGCTTAGGGATTTTGTTGGAGACACATGTAAGACGCTAAAATTTACAGTACTCACTAAAGATACGTTCACATATTTAGGGAAGCAACTATAATAACTAGTAGTCGCCCATTGGTCGAAATTCGACCACAATACATTTTTATATCTTGTTGATAAGAACGCCGTAAAAATGGGTCCAAAGTTTTGACATCACATATTAATGTATAGAAAAAAATATTAAAATTAAATGACAGGCTTTGTTATTTACGTGTTGGTAGAAATAAGAAAAACTAATCAATCTTTTCATTGTTTTACAATCAATACCATTTATTTTTGTTTTTTTTTTATTATTTTTCTATTTCTGAAGTGTATAAAGGAATACTGTAGTATCCAAGGTGTGATGTAGGGGCCTGGTGATCAGCTAACAGGGTATCCTAGTGCCAACATCAGTGTCTTAAAATGTTTTTTTTAAGTTTAAGAGTATTGTTTCGGTCAAAAAAATTTTTAGTAGAAAATAAAATTATTTTGATTTTAATTGATTGACTAAGCAATTACTTAATTCGGTTTCTGACTCTTTTGCATACCTGTAGGTATGTCATCTGGATACCACCTGGAAGGCAGCTCATATAATATTTTAAGGATAAGAGTGCTTGGGGTTAGTTGCTCTTCATACCAATCTTTTCTAAATACTTTAAATATTCAAAAACTTTGGACCCCTTTTTACGAAAATTGCGAGGACGCAGGAGCATAAAATTTGGCACACTTATAGTTTATGTGTAGAAGTACAGAACTCTAATATTTTTTAATAATAATGCTTATAAAGTACATTAAATCAATAAATAAAACATTACCCATACTACCATGCATCTGAGACACACAACCAAATGTATTGATGATAACGATAAAAGATCACAGATGGCGCACTAAAAGTTTGGAAACAAAGTAGTTGGTCTTGAGAAATGAAGATGGCGTTCTTATCAACAAGATGTTAAAATTTACTATGGGCGAATTTCGACCAACAGGCGACTACTAGTATTTTATAAATGCACAATGTATTTCTATATCATTTGTAAGACTTATGAATAAAAGACAAGACCGCTGAGATTCTTTCGCCGGATACTTTCAGAGACTGCGTTCTGATCCGGTGGTTGATTTTAGTAGTATATAAACGCTCTACAAGTAGCTCATGTATAGTCTATGTAAAATAAAAGATATTCTATTGTATTCCATTATATTTTTAAAAATATAGGCAAACTGCTATCCTAACGAACAGCTTGTATGAAGAGAGCGGTAGTTTGTTTACTACTTATACTGTGATACTAGGTAGAGTTTTGCGACGAATGTTAGTCTGTTAATTACTATCCAAGAGTCGTAATCCTTACAAACGGCAGATTTGTAAAGGCAGATGTATTTCTGGGTCTGGGTCTGGGTGTTTATTAAATTATTCTTTATCTGTTTAAGTATATCTACGTATTAGTGTTGTTCTCTAACACCCATAACACAAGTATCTTCACGCCCAAATCCCCGAAGAGGTAGGCAAAACCACAACTAGGGCACCCACGATTAGCCGAAGGCACTAAGTACCACAATGTGATAGGTGGCTAACCTCTCGCCAACCGGGCACACATCCAATTCCGAGCAACGTTTTTTTTATTAGAAAAACCCAATTTTCTTTTTGTTACTCGACCCGGGATTCGAACCCGGGACCTCATGCAGTCAAGTCCAACAACTGAACCGCTAAACCACAGTGGCGATTAACACAAGACATAAGATAAGATTTGCTTACTTTAGGGTTAGATCGATTTGTGAGATTTATCCAGGGATACTTATTGTTTATACATTTATGAGTATTGTACATACTAGTTTAGACAATGAGCTGCTGTCAAAATCCAATTGACATCAACTATAGTACCAGCACACCACAGTCTCCCATTGATAATAATGGCTGCCATATAAGCAAAGTTCAAGGTAGATCCTGGGTTGCCTCCTTTTATCCTAAGCCCCTTCTCCGTATCATACTGGACCCCATAAGCGTTTCGTATTCGTAAGGCTTGTTTATCTGAGTTATGATGACGTCGGCGACCATCAGGAAGATTATCTTGAGGTTCCTCGTAGTCGAGTTTCATTTTGAATTGTACTAAAAATGAATGTTGTTAAGATAAGACATATTGAGACCATGTCCAGGTGTCGGCATGTGGAGTCAAGTAATTTTTACTAGTAGTATGTATACTATAGTTATATGTATACTAATTTTTTTTAATATGTCCATAAAAATAGAAATTTGTTTGAGAAACTGTATTTAAACTTCCCGATCATATTTAAGATTTACCATTTAAGTAACAAATTTAAAAATAAATAAAGGTGTGTGTGCGATTCACAAACGATAGAAGTGAAGCTTCAGTAAATCGACAAAAGAATGAGATGAATATATATTTGTGTCTCTTACCTGCAAAAGAATGAGTTGAATATATATTTGTGTCTCTTACTTGTCGTTTTTCCGTTGCACCATTTTTGATATCACAACGATTCTAAAGAAGTTTCACTTTAAAAATATTTAATTTACGTTGTGTGGTAAGGGTTATTATTAGATTTTAGAATATAGAAGACAGAAATTGTTGGAATTAATTGCTCAACATACCATATCAATCAAAATTACCCATCTTAAATTAGATTTATAAGCAAAAAGACAAGGACGCTGATTTTTTTTCGCCGGATCTTTTCAGCGAATGGCTGCGTTGCGCTCCAATGGCAGTTTGTAAATTTATGTAGACATGTCACAAAAACCTTTGTACGGTCCACATGAAATAAGATATTCGTATTTCTTACAAAGTGTAGGTACTAAAGGGTAGAGTTCTGTGACAACTTGTACATTACTACTATGTATTTAAATTATGCGCTTCGGCTTTACAGTTTTTACTCTTTTTAGACTTTATACTTTTATTTTTAAATTGGCTGACCTATTCAAAATTTAAGCGAAATGATTAATTATGTGCAATACAACTATTTATCTTTAAAATACATTCGGATTTCCGAAGCTTGACGAATATAGCCTATTGTACCTAGATTGGTATTACCACGAAATAGGGAATTTCTTTCATCTGAGGGTATCATTAGACCAGATTTTTCATAATGTGCTTATCACTGTCCTGTATCGGGTTGGGTATAGGTAAGTAGTTGTGCACGGCAATGCACCATTATTTTTTAGTGTCTTTAAAGACGACGTTAATTGATTTTTATTATTCTAGAACACAATACTACACATAATACAACAGTGAATATTTATTATCTCTTCGGATTCGTTAATTTTTTTGGAATTAAATGTTAATAATCCGCTAGTTCTGTGTTGAGAAGTACCTAAAATTACATATCCGATTCCGATTTCCTATTTGCATCAAATCGAGATTCAAAAGTATGGAACCCTACAGTTTATGTGTTATAACTGGTAGTATCCATCAAATGTAGGAAATATGCTATCTTTTTCAAATTAAACAAAAACAAAAAAGATGAATCATTTAAGACGTGTCGGATTAATTCGGACATGTCAAATTGTAATGTTTTTATCAAGTTTTCAGAGTTATTTATTGATTAAATATTTGTAGAAATGTCGTCTAAATACTAATATTTCTACAAATGTTTAATAAAGTAAAGTAATAAAAAGAGACAAAGCAGTTGTAGTACTGTCCGATCAGTCTGACAGCACTAAAAGTGTTCGTCTCTTTTTATTACTTTCGTTGAAATAAGATAGCGATAACCTGAAATTAGTTTAGTGAGTGCGCAATAAAATTACCACCAGTATCAGTCAATCTCCTTGGAAGATCAGAACTGCCAGCTTGCAACACATGGGTGAGCATCAGTTTATGTATTCTAATATTCCTCACAAGTATTCATTAACGTCTCCTTGGACAATAAGATCAACGGCTCACTTGTATTTCGTATCAACTGCCTTTGGTACCAACCTATTTCTGTCTCAATTCAATAACACTTAGAGAATCAGCTGCCTATCTAATATGTAGCCAGGATAATTAAAGGATCAACTTATTCTAAAATTCTGATTCTCTTCTCTTTTGACTGCGTGCCAATCCACTTATTTGTGCTAATGACTTTGGAAAACATAAAATGAAGCTTAAATGATTCAAAATAGTCATAAGTTGTCATAATTAGTCATGATAGGGTCTTAGGTAAACCGGTGGCATCTTTATCCAGACTCATTGAGTGAGATTTAGCGGCATCGAGAATAATATACCTACACAATAGGTACACTAATCTCTTCAAGAATACTTCACTTTTGCACTTTAATTGTACAAAATTATGCAACTTGCCATAACATTTACCAATTTTCCTCATTTTGTAAACAAAATTCAATAATTATGAAAAAAACCCGTCTACCCATTTTTTCGATACCGCTAAGGGTCAAAGCACATATGCGTGTTTCTGTTGCGGCGTTGTGGCGTCATAGACGTGCTTCTACCATGGACCATGCTTATCATGCATGAAACTTATTGCTTATTTGTTAATAAAAAGATATTACTCTGTTTAAAATAAACAAGTAGTGCCGCGCCACTACAATATTTCTATTCTAGTGCCGCAAGGCGGGTTTGTGTTCTGGCCCTATAAGTCCCGAATCGCTTTGATTACTGATTGTAATACATATTGTCAATCAACTCGATTAACATAAAAATCTTGATGGCATTATGTACTTACAGCGTGTAGGCACTAAATATGATAATGGTGTATTGCGAAGTTGAGATTGGGACGAATCGTGCAAGCTTAGCTTATATTACCGTAAGCAGTAATCTTGCAATAATAAGCACTGATTGCAGCATTAATAGGTAAGGCGGTAATTTATGTCTCAGGTAAAAATATAAAATATTTTCCGAAACACACTACTTTAGTCATTATTTCCTTTGGATAAACTTGCTGACTTTAGTGTGAAAACATTTTTTTATAACTTACCAACTGAATTTTCATCTTTATCACGATAACCCAAAGTTAAACTGAAGATAACACAAAAACACGTTGATATGTAAAACATTATTCTATGGTTTCGGTATTTTATTTGTTCGAATCATTTTATTTTAGCAATTTCGTGAAACAAGTTTTATGGTAACTGATTTATTTTATGTGTACTATAAAATTACGCAATCCCTTTTCCGATAACAAATAATTATTTAAAAAAAAAGATTTAATACCATAATATGACTGCTTCGGAAATTCTCCAATTATAACTACGATCTTTTTGAAGTAAGGGTAAGAGGCGAGCGTAATATAAGTATACCAACAAGACAATTGTTGATATAGTGCCATGCAGCAACTTGAAGGGATCCACAGCTTTAACCCATTTTCCATCATCATCATCATATAGATGGTGGTTGGCGACGTCATGTTTAGGTCTGGTATGGTAGCCCGTAGACTTCCCACATGGGATTTATCTCCTCAACCTTAGTACTCGTGCACACCTATAACAGGTATGGTGTCTACAGGTCAAAGTTATCCTAACCATAGTTAAGCGTAAGTCTTTTCTCTTTCTTACCTCTACACTAAAATGCAATGTAGATAAAAACTATATCGATCACGTTAGCTTTCAAACGAAAACATTTCCATCCAAACAGGTCACCCTTTCAAAAGTTAGGATGCCACATCACACAGACACGTCAAACTTTAGAACCTTTTTTTGTCGGAAGTTAAAAAATAAAAGAAAAACATCATTATTTAAAATATTTTATCAAAATCAACTTAGCCTAATAATACCAGTACAATAATTCGTCATATCACAATCGGGAATCGGCGAACAATCTCAAGTATATCATTATCACAGGGCGACTTCCGGTAACAATCTAAAATCATTGGCATTTGTTTAAGTAGGTACTTTTAGTCTTGAGTGAGATTTCAGAAGAACATTGACATATAATTGGACGCTGTTATGCAATAGTGTGTCATGAAGCTATCTCATTACTGGTTATACATCACGCAAACCTCAAATGTGTTTCTGAAGTAGGTAATGTCGTTGCGCAGAACTTATTACAAGATACCTATCGGTGGCGATATGCCAGGGGTTAAGGAATTAAGTAATATTTTTTTATGTATGCTATGAATGTTTTGTTTGTATGTTTGTATATATTACTATGTACAAGTATACATTATTCAAATATATATACTACACATCAACTTATACAAAAAGACACACAATCTTTTGGATACGTACATTAACTACGTATTATCATATTTATTAATAACATATACAACTATGGTAATAAAGCTTCATGGTGTCAACCCCCAAAAAAGTCGAATTGGTGAATAGCAAACTATTTTACCCAATGTTCCTATATTTGTGTTAAGATGTTATTTTTCAATTTATGTAAGTTGTTTATACATTATTTAAAATTCTATTGTTTAGTACATCATCTACTATCAAAATAAATTAATAGTCACCACTCACCATATTGACTTTTTATGGGTTGACACACTGTTGCATACAACATCCAATAATACTTAAGCGTAGCAAAATCGTAAAATTCCGACTTTAATCATAAGGTATCACGTCGTGATTTGATGTTTTGTTTAAAGGTAGCGTATGGTTCCGGAATCACATACACATACATACCTTCATACCAAATTCCGTACAAGGCAGCTAGAGAGCCATCTGTCAAGATCTTTGTAAACCTGGCTTCCTCCACATTCATTAATCTTTTCATAAAAAAACACGTTGGTTTTGGAGATTCCTTACCCCCTAAAATTTTTATCAACATCCGACAAGCAGTTTTTGAGTTAGGTATACGACAAAGATAATTAAGTGTTTCTTAATTCTTTTTTCTTCTTTTTTCTTAATTCGACGAGTGGTTTACTCGTCGAATCGTGATCAAATTTATCCACCTACCTCGAAATCATGACCTTCCTAAAGGATAATTAAAATCTATTCATTACTAGCTGCCTGTTCCGACTTTACTCCGATGGTATTTTTTTTATCATAATTTGAGATGTAAGCTATCTTTCAAGGTGGATCATACTGCACACGGTGTGCAAATTTAATTGAAATCGGTTTAGTTTAGGAGTCCATCGCGGACAAACAACGTGACACCTAATTTATACATTTAAAGTCGGTAGGTATTACAATATTCTTTAAATTCTTGTAAATTCTTTAAATTTTGGTAAAATCTGCCAAAGTGAGACGCATGAAACTATTTATAGGCCACATGTATATTTGTCATGAATTTATCATAACAATGAGACATCTTGCCAATTATCCGTTACTGTAGGATTCCTTTAGGATAAGTAAGGTGTTGGTGGAAACGCAGCACAAGAAAACAGCATTTTAAAATAAACTTCAGAATATGATAATGTTTAAACAAATGCCAAGATTGTATCCCAATTATAATCTACTAACTTCCTTCCCGATCTCCACGTCTTTTCTTTTCTCCTTCTGTCTTCCATCTAGTATCGCGTATATCTCTTCTACTGTTCTGCCCTTAGTCTCTGGCACGAAGAGTGCAGTGTAGAATGTTCCTAAGAAGCAGACTATAGAGAAGATGATGAAGACCCAATGGATACCTAAGAGTTTGGATAGAGGGTCATAGGCTTTTGATTGAAGGAAGTCGCTTAAAGCATCCACACTGCTTACAAATGACGTCACCATGCCACGATGCTGAAAAGAAGGTGTTGAAAAATCAATATACTACCAATATTAATAACTTATCTACAGATAAAGATAGGCCTTTTAGACATTGGTTTCTTAGTTATTTTTGTTAAGGGTCCCATATATGCTAAAATACGTCAGCAGTATAATGTTTTTTTTTCATACAAAGCAATCATGGATCTTGGTGACAAAAATACACAAGATTAACATTAATATGCCTTATAAGACTAGTGTTTCCAAAACACGATTGATTTACTTTGCTCGATGGAAAAAAATCAAAAAGTTAACCCTTTTTTGAAAGCAAAACCCAACTGTCTACTTCAGTCATGAAAATATCGACACCAGATTTAACATAAACATAGATAAGTACTATATCTAAAAGATAAGTGTTGCAGTTTTTATACTTTTTTTTTTAATTACTTTCATAGTGTCAAAAATAGTGATTTGTCGCTTATGACATTTACTTTAGAGCGCAATATTTCATAGTAATCATGGAACGGGGGAGTGCGGCGATTGGCTCTTCTGGCTGACTAAGTATGGGGCCTTAATCATTATCGGCTCTGTCGTCTAGCGGCCCGGCATTGGAATAGACTTCTTGAGGCCCCGGGTTCGATCGTCGTGTTGGACAACAAAAAATAGAAAATTGTGTAAATTCAATTTTCTTATTAAGGTAACGTTGTCGGTTGGCGATAGACTTGCCACTTATCACATTGTAATATTTAGTGGCTTCGGCTAGTCGTGGATACAATGATTGTGCCTCTGTCTACTTCTTCGGGGGTATGGGCGTGAAGATGGGTTTTAATCATTGAAAAATAAGAGTGGAGTTGAAAAATAGGAAGGCTCGTGATCGACTCTCGAAGAGGGCATAGCGAACATCTAAATGTCTAATATAGACATGTTCAGGGGGCTAATAATGTATCTCAGTAGCCAGCTCAAAATGGAAAAGTGTACATCAAATAGCTGTCAAATGACGTATCTTATATTTGCTGTCTCCAGTGACCAACAGAAATACAATGGAGTTAGAAAACACAAATGACGTCATTTGACAGCTAATTGATGTACACTTTTCTATATTGAGTTGGCCACTGAGATACATAATCAGCCTCCAGGTTTGGGTTTTTATTTAATTTATTCCAATTAATTCAATGAAAACCGAATTATTCTGTTTCTGTTTATAAGCATCGTTGACTGAAACTCATAACACAAGTATACAATTGGCTTACTTCATGACTAGATCAATTTTTGTAAAACTGTCCATGGACATTTATTGTTTGACAGAAGTTATATGTGCGTGCTGTGGTCAGGATGTTAGACATATTGTGCAAGTTCGGCTAAGGATAGCCAAGGGCAGGACCTCCCGACCAGGACATGAAAAAGCATTATGACAGCAGGAATAGGTAAGGCCGTAGGTCTCTACTAGGGCAAGTTGCTGCTCAGCACTCTACCACCAGTAGTCTTGTTGGCAATGCTAATGACTTATTTAACTTGTGCTCGCCTTTTACGAGCTGCTTGACAGAGAGACAGTTGGCCTGTTTTACCCAGAGGATACGAAAACAGCAGTTCTAGTGATCAGGTGTTGGACTTGACTTCTTGAGGTCTAGGGTTTCGATCAACTTTCTAATGAAAAATAGCGTTTCCCGGTATTGGATATATACCAGGTTGGCGACGTGCTTGCCACCTATCACGTTAGAGTTTGACTTAGTTAGACTAAGTGTCTTCAACTAGTCGTGGATGCCCTAGTTCTACCTATCTTTGCTTAACCCTTCGGGGATAAGACGTAAATATACTTTTACTTATCTATCTTTTTATCCACACCTAAAAGATGAATAGGGATACCGGGTAATATACTGTTAAGGTCTTACCTGAAAGCTAAAGAGTTCTGAGGTAATAACATAAGGCACGGGTTGGAATCCGGCTGCATCAGCGAAGATGCAAATACACATCGCCACTACTGGGAGCCAAGCTGGTAGCCATATACCGGCTGACGTGATGTAGAACCACCCACCCAGCGCCAGCATGGATAAGCCAGTCACGAGTGATGTGCTCGCCAAGAGCCACTGGAATAAAACAACTCAATATATTATTGTGGCTGTAGAAGTAGGATTCTTCTTCTATTTTTAGGTTTGTCATTCGCGTTAGCACTTTGCCATTATTCAAGTAGAAATTTGCATCAAATTTACCACAACCGGGATTCTATTAATTAGTCATAAGACATAAGTCGTCAATAAGTCATGTCAGGGTCTTGGGTAAAGCGGTGGCCTATTTGCTCAAGCTCATATAGTGAGATTTAGTGGCACGAGGAAATACACGATACGCTAATTTCTTCACGAATAATTCATTTTGTTATGCACTTTCACTGAACAAAATGCCGCCCAAATTGACTAATTACACTCAATATAAACACGAAATTCAATAATTATGAAAAAACTTCGACCATCTTTTCTCTTGATGGCGCCAAAACTCTCGAAGTAGGATTCATCACCTACAATTATTTCTATCAATGTGACACCAGTGCTTTCGACGTAAATATCGAGTGTGTATAATTGCGCCATGCATAAAAAAAGACCTATCCCAATTTGTAAAAAAATGCTGCTTTTAATTACTCCTGGCGTTTCCGTAAACCTGAAGGGGAATAACGTATTAAAAAGGTCTTCTGAAACGGTAAGAACAAATGGATATTACAAAAGTTGTTTTAAGAAGTCAAGAGCTGAAAGGACTTCACGATGAGAATAATACAAAAAAACAAATCTAGTTTTAAGAACTCAGAGACTTTGACCATAAAAAGGGAGTCAATTATAAAAGTGCAGTACTAGAAACTCCTTTCGCCCAGCCAAGAAAAGTATCATTCCAGTCAAGATGTCTTTGTTGGTGAAATTCAGTATACCGATGAGAGATTAAGGTGCAGTTAAAATCAGTGGAGTGTGAAATCTGACAGGATACTGAATGAAAAGATAAAGAAGATATTACCTAGTGTTTGCGGTGAGATGTTTGGAACTCTGAGGTTTCAGCAGCATATCCAAAAGAGTATTTTGCAAAAATTGTGAAGTGCTTCAAAACAATGATTTTTTCTCAAAAGGTTGTTATATATGTATAGGGAAGGTGTATATGTAAGGCGGTACAATACTACCACTACTATAATACTACAATACTAAGGGTTTTACGGGTAGGTAGTCTACCAGTAGCTTTGTTGATAATTACCCATTTAACCTTTACTCGCCTTTTACGAATTGCCTAGCAGATGGTCTATTCTATACAGGAGACCTGGAGAAAAAAGATTGGGATAGTGATAATCAAATAGTATAATAATAAACTAACCTTTCTTCCTGTTTTCTCTACAATACAACTAGCCAATATGGAACCCAAGAGCTGAATGACTCCAACCAGTATGGTTTGTTTGTTTGCGCTTAATTTTAGGCTGATAGATTCTGACGCCAGTTCGAAGATGGAGCCTGCGTACATGAGGACAACCAGGTAGCCGCATGTTTCTTGGGACAGCATGATGTTAAGGGCAATTCTGAATGCTTTGAATGTAGTTTTGTCTTTAACTGAAAAAAACATACAGAACAGTTACTTTTTGAAGTAAATTAGCAAACAGATTTTCTGACGGAATCTTAAGCCACCTCCTAAACCTACATTTACTGGTCGCAGGGCAGCGGCGTACCTATAAAATAACTATGTACCACATATGTCTATTGGCCACGGTGGTCTTCACCATCCATCAGAAGAGCTTTGCGCTTGTTCGCCGTATGATGCTGTACAAACATCGAAAAATTATTAACGGCCAATATTAATAATCTATCTAAGATAAGAGACAGGGTTATTTTAGATTAGTGACCAGGCAACCACTGTAATTTTTCAATAAATAACAAAAATATATATTTTTTATGATATTGGAATGCAAACAAGCAGACGGATTTCCTGATGATAAGAAATTCAAGCCGCCTACAGACACCAAATGTAGTAATGGTGCGTTCCCAACCTGAGGACGGGATGTTAGGCCTCGAGCAAAAGTAAGTTTACCGGCTACCTTACCCTCCGAACCAGAACACGACATGATGTTATGGCGGCAGGAACAGGTAAGGTAGGCAGCTCGTAAAAGGCGAGCATAGACTCACTGTCATTAACACCGTGACATCTGACTAGATAGAGTTTAGCAGCGACTCGTCCGGATTGGTACCACCGCCTTACCTGTTCCTGCCATGATAACGTCCAATGCTTGTCGTTGACGTGATCCGGTTCGGAGGGTAAGGTAGCCGGTAAACGTACTTTTACTCGAGACCTAACATCCCGGCCTCTCTCAGATTGGCAACATACCATTACCACCTTTGGTGTTTTTAGGCAGCGTGAGTTTCTTAGTATCAGGAAAATCGTCTGCTTGTTTGCCTGCCATTATCATAAAAAAACGTCCCGATCTATGGACCTAGCACACATGTCAGTCAATGACTTTTTCATGATTTGTATGGGGCGCTATTTTGTTTCGAAATGCCAAAACGGAATTTCGTAAACGAATTGCGAATGCATGAATTGGACCTACACCTTTACTTCTGTTCACCCATATTCTTGTATAAGTGACATTAATGTATGTCTTTATGAGAATAAAGTCTTTAAACCTTAAACCTTACTTTGCTAATTCCGCAGAACCAGTGTAACTAGTATGGTGGGTAATCTCCCTTGTGACACACGGTCAGTATTAATGAGTAATGACCTATCTACAGATAGAGCTAATGCTATTTTAGATTAGTTGTCGGGTAACCGCTGTTATTTTTCGATAACTAACAAAAATATCTAAGCAAGAAAGGAGCTTATCTCTATCTGTAGATAGTTTTTTTAATTTTGGCCGTTATAATACGTCGTTTACACGGTATAGTCGATTTCCTAAGGATTGTGAAACGGACGTTGAGTGCGAGTTGGTGTACTTTGTAGTAAATTTTTCAATAGGCAAAGCAAAGCCAAATAAAGTATCTTCACGCCCATATCCCTGAAGAGATAGGCAGAGGTACAACTAAAGCACCCACGACTAGCCGAAGACACTAAGTCAAATAATGTGATAGGTGGCCAGCCTATCGACCAAACGGGCACATTTCCAATCCCGACCAACATTTTGTAATTAGAAAATTGGAAAAATCCAATTTTCTTTTCGTTGGCCGACACGGGATTCGAACCCAGGACCTCATGCAGTCAAGTCCAACAGCCGGACCGCTAGACCACAAAGCCAAATAAACAGCAAAAAGAATAGGAGAACTTGGATTGTTTTCCGGGACCGCCCTATTCATATTCTGGTTTATGGTGGATGATTGACCGGTTTGTCAGATCCAGTGTCACTGGGGAAGATTTCTTATTATAAATTATTGACCGATTTGTTATGTACACATCAGTTACGTGTTTTCCACTGAATTAGAAAAATGACGACTAATAAAATATTATACATTGGTTGCAATGGATTTCTCCAAGGTAACGTCGGATTTAATAAAAAAAACTAAACATAGTTAGGCCAGTGGGAGTTAAAGAGCCTACTAGTCACTGATTGGATATCGTAAAAATTAGCACATATTCCTGTGCATATAAGAAGGAGTCAAGTGAAAAACCGAGGGGAGGAAAGCAAGCTCTGGGTTTTTCGACAACAGAAATTATAACTAGGATGATGCTGATTTAAGAAATAGACAACTTAAAGGTCGACCATTCCTTAATCAGTTAATTCCTAATTCAATTCCATTCTTGATACAATTTATTTACAAACACTTGTATTTTCCACAATATATATGTGTAATGGTTGGAGTTGTTATATAGCCCTGATGATGCTTGTATAGCAAAACCGGTTGGCTAAACCATAAAAATAAAAAATAAAAATAAAATGTGGAAAGTACAAGTATCTGTAAATAAATTGTATCAAGAATGGAATTCCACCAAGCACCGACGATAAGAAGTATAGAAATTATTAATGAATTTTCTTACCTATACTTTTCCATGTAGTTTTGTTCATCGACTTAGCATATTCTTCATCTCTTTCTAGCTGCTGTATTTCTTCTACTAAATTCTTATCATCAGTTGACGTATTACGTAACCAGCTAAGAGCAGATTTTGCTTCCTGTTATATACATTTTTTATTAAAACTTATCTATAAAGATGAAAGGTTATTTGGGTATTCTGGTTTAAGCGTTGACTGCAGTTTAAGGTTCGATTCCCGACTCGAGCAACACATATAGTGTTTGGATAAGTAGTACCCTGTTTGTGATAGATATTTGATACCTATCACATTGTGGGTCACAGTAGTACTTTCGGCTAGTCGTTGGTGCTCTGGTTGTCTCTGCCTACCTCTTAGGGGATATGGGCATGAAGATACATAATTAAAAACAATATCATTACGTAATCAATAACTTCATAATCTTAACCTTACATAAGTGGAAAAAAAATTCACTTATGTAAGGTTAGCAGTTAATTTGAGTTTTGATAAACTTCACTTCTTCACTTTTCAGTGATTGTAAGTAAAAAAAAAATGGGGTGAGTAATAAAAATTAACTGAAGAACATATAACCGTAGTTAGTTTTTTAATATTATTTCCTAGAAAGTCTTTAGTGTTAGTGAGACCAGCAAAAAGATGTTTTTTTTAGCACGTTCCATATAAATTTTATCAAGATCCGACAAGTGGTTTGTGAAGAATATCTCAAGAAGTACAAGACAGATATTTATTACATTTATATAGAACCATTTCGGTGTCATGACCTTCCTTTTCAGAAGATGATTGAGCCACCGAAAATAGGTACTTAATGTAAAATGTTATGAAGACAACTAATTAAGGTTTACCCTGTGAAAAAGATATCAGATCTCATGTAGAGCCAAGCATCTAAATCTTTATGGCCTAACTCTACCGACCCTAACTTCGCAAATTTTACATACTTATTAGTAAAAATTAGCTCAAATTGTGTTTATTTTTTATTATTGTAACTGGTAAGTCCAGGCAATTTAGTTTATTGAGTTTTTATTTTCCCATTCTAACTTAAATTTGATTTTTGGGTGTTTTTTATTTAAGCCGTTTAGGATTGGGTCCAGTTATCTATGCTCGTCCAACATATGATAATGGGGGTGATTCTACTGTTCACAAATTAAACTTATTTTAGATGCCTGCTGTCTTTTTCAAATGAAGCAAAACAAAAGAGACGGAATACTTTAGACATGTCAGATGAGTTCGGACATGTCAAATCGTGATGTTTTTAATCAACTTTTTCCGAGTGATAGATTAAACGTATGTAGGAATGACGTTTACGGACTAACTTGACAGCACCAAAAGTGTTTTGTCTTTTTCTATAGCTCTCGTAGAAAGAAGATAGCGATAGCTTAAAAATATGTTTGTGAGTATGTATGTATAGATGTTGGTTGCTCTTTCACGCTCGAACGGCTGAATGGATTTGTCTGACATTTGGAACAAAGATAGATTGTGACCTGGATAAACATATAGGCTACTTTCAATCCCTATCACACAACAGGTTCCTGTGAATACGCGGGTAAAGACGCAGGCAATCCTGACTATAGTCATTTTATAGAAACTTATGGCTTTTGGTCACTTGATTGAAAATATAAATAACGTCATGTTATCATAGCAAAGGACTGAATAATTTGAATCTAGTTCATTTTAATTTAGTAATAATCGTGAACTGTGAAGAATTAATAAATGAAACAATCGTTTGTGTTGAAGCCATTATCAATGATATGTTTTTTAAATATTCTAAATCTAATATTTTTTTATGATATTGGAAGGTAAACAAGCAGACTGATTTCCTGATGGTAAGAAATTCACGCCACCTAGAGACACCAAAGATGGTAATGGTGCGTTGCCAACCTGAGGTCAGGATGTTAGGCCTCGAGTAAAAGCAAGTTTACCGGCTACCTTACCCTCCGAACCGGAACACTTCATTATTATCACGCCGAAGATTAACAAAGCACCATCACCACCTTTGGTGTCTCTAGGCGGCGTGAATTTCTTACCATCAGGAAATCAGTCTGCTTGTTTGCCTTCCATTATCTTAAAAAAGAATTAAATCTTAACCGGTTTGTGTGTCTGACGGCAATATGTATCACTCTAATTATTCCGTGGTTATTATACAGACATATTTAGTGAGAACTGGAAAGATCTGGCCACTACTATCTTTTACATTATTGCGCCGATATGTGACATTGTTTCAAATCAAACTTGGTTATTTGCAGAATAAACTAGTTAACTACCGAAATGACATTTACGTACTTGCGAGTAGCTTTTTTTAAGAGATTGAAAGGAATATATAGACGGATTTCATGATGGTCAGAAATGTTCAATACATGAAAGTGGAGAGCACTGACGTTATGGATGCAGGAAAACGTAAACCGGTAATACAAAATTTTAAGAATCGTTCCACCTCTCCACCTAAATTCTGTTATGATATTAGTAAAAAATGGACTTATGAGTTACCTACTACTACCTACTACCTAGGGTAAACGGGTTTGCGTTTGAGTATTGTTAGAGACACCAAAGATGGTAATAGTGCATTGCCTACTTAAGGTTGGGATGTTAGTAGTAAATTAATTAAGTTTACCGGCTACCTCATCCCCCAAACCGGAATACGTCAGAGGCAAGCACTGGTTCTGGCGGCAAGAATAGACAAGGCGGTGGTACAAATCCGGGCGAGTAACTGCGTCACTCTACCACCTTGTAAGATACCACGGTGTTAGTGATTTGCAACTATAATTCATTGTTTGACGTAAATCAATACGTACACACCTATCTTTAGGTCAAGTCCCTTGCAGGGCCCTTACCATGAGTTTACGGCCTGTCTAGTTTACTATACTCGCTACCGTTGCTGTCAGTTATTTGTATGAAAACTTTAAACAGCGCCTCTATTTGTAAATAAGAGAAACACATTTTAGACCAAAAGGTTCATAGATTTCGACACGTAACTAACCGAACGTAATCTATACAAACTCATGGTGGAGGCTCAGGATGGGTAGATAGTACCGAGTGTCAAATGTCACGGTTGACGGTTCCTAAACCTACTTAAATTTTTCCGCATTAATTACTCCTTTCATACAAACAAACCGTTTTCGCAGATTTTTAACTCATCCTCGGATAGAACCAAAGCAATTTGACCGTCAAATCACTAAATCATTGTAGGTATATTATAAAACAAAGTCGCTGTTGCTGTCTGTCTTTATGTATGCTGAGATGTTCAAAACTACGCAACTCATTTCACCTCTGTGGTCTAGCGGTCCAGGTGTTGGATTTGACTTCATGAGGTCCCGGGTTTGAATCCTGGGTTGGGCAACAAAAAGAAAATGTGGTTTTTCCAATTTCCTAATAAAAAAATGTTGCTCGGGATTGGATATGTACCCGGATGGCGATAGGCTTGCCAAATGCCACCTATCACATTGCGGTCCCACAATAATACATAGTGCCTTCGGCTAGTCGTGGAAACCCTGGTTGTGCTTCTGCCTACTTCTTCCGTGATATAGGCGTGAAGATACTTACTTACTTTTACTTACAACTCATTTTGAATTAATGGATTATGTTAGCGATTTTTTTAATAGACAGAGTGATTCAAGAGGAAGGTTTATTTTTATAACTAGCTGTTTCGGCGAACTTCGTTCAACTCGTTCAGTTTGTATGGGAAAAATAATGTATTGTTTTTCCCATTTTTCATGCATATTTCTCGGTTTCCCTCGTCATAAGAAACTTCTTCTAACAATAACAAATAAAAGAAAGAAAGAATTATCCAATTCGGTCCAGTCGTTCGAAAGTTATGCGCCTACCATTAGTAATTCATTACCTACCTTACATTTAGTAATTCATTTTTATATTATAAATAATGTAGAAGTTTGTCCACCCGTGCGAAATAGGCTTACTTAGTTCATGTACTAAGAACTAATAAGAATTAATTCAGTCCACAGAACTAGAACGAACTATTCCGTAACCGTATGCTTAATCTTTCATTTAGTAGGTACATCTCGTTCGCAATGTTTCATCAAGTAAGAAAATGAATACGAAATACGAAAAATGAATTGTTTTCTATCGCGCGCTGCTAAGGTGTTTAATATTATGTGATCGAACGACAATAACTGATTGTTATTTTGACCTTTTCTGTTATTGAAATAGAAATCATAGTTAATTAGTTTGATGAATTTTAGAAATAACTAATGTGATAAATACTGTAAATACTGTAATAAATATTATTTTTATAAACATTTATAATATAAAAAAACCATAGCAATAGATTTATAATATAAAATTAATAAATAACAAAAATGGAAAATACCAATCGTTGTAAAATATTTTGATTTTCAAATACGCCACTCTAAAAAAGACACTACTAATAAATAGATAAAACTTAGCATGTTCGTGACCTACGTGAGAAACGTAAGACGTAACTTTTTTTAATGTACTACTGTACTAATCGTACTAGAAGACCGAAATAGTGCATTCGAATAACTAAACTAGTACGGAGGGATCCTTATTGCAAACAAGCAATAAAAAGTCTAGTGCGAAACCGGCAAACTGTCTATGTCAATTAATAAAATATTTGTTTCTTTTTAAATTTCGACATGATTCATTAATTGAATTGCTTGTCACAGGTCTTTAGAAAATTACCCGCCTTCCTGACCCATTTAACGTCAGCGTAGTAAACACAAAATCTGCATCCTAAAGATTTAATGCAGAACTCTACGTTGTTAATAAATATTGATTAAAGTAATCCAACGTTTAAGATTAGGCAGTCAGTAATCTAGTGTCATAAAGGCTCTAATGTCAGATTAAACCTTAGATTGCTTTAGCCTGTGTTACGAAAAAGACGGTACTAATTACAGGTCATAGTGTTAGGAGACTAAATCATTCCTGGTCTTTTGCTAGTAGCATAATAGAAAACAGTAACATTATAATGATTTCACAAAATTGGCTTTAAATTATTGAAAGTAATCATAAGTTGTCAAAGAAAGTCATGTCAGGGTCTTGAGAAAATCGTTGGCCTTATTGATGACCGCCTCGTTGGTCGAGTGGCTAGCGTACACGCCTAACTACACCGACCAACCGCGAGGCTCGGGTTCGTTTCCCGACGGGGGCAGGAATTTGTGTGATGAACATTTAAACTAAGAACTCACGACCCGGTTTTTACCCGCGCCCGCGGCAGTTGCGGGCCCGCAAGTTCTGTGGAATGTAGATTTATATATACATATATATGCAAAAAGTAAGATCACATTTCACGACGCGATTTTCACCCGCAGCGCTCGTGGTTGTCAGCGGTTCCCGCGGCAGCGGTCGTCTGCCCGTAGATCGTGCGGTCGGCGATCTCCCGCCGCATCGGTGGTTTGCAACCGCACGCTCAGCGATCGCATCGGTGGTTTGCAACCGCACGCTCTGCGATCGCTTGCCGGGCGACCATTTTGTACTATTTGTACTGATTATTTAACCGCAACCGCCGGCCGCGCGACCTTTAACCGCCAAGTTTGCGGGCGATAATATTAACCGCGGCGGCTGGAGGACCGCAAACATGCCGGTCTCGTTAGTTCTGAAATGAAATCGCAGAACCGCGACCGCTGTGGGTGCGGAAAAAAATTCTGTCTCTTAGATGTCTGCATTTACGGGTCTGGAAGTTTATTAGATTTATTCTGGTATCTATTTAAGTATTCCTAAGTATTTGTTTGTATTGTTTGTATAAGTTATTTAGCACCCATAACACAAACATATAATTTGTCCAGGGATATTTCTTTTTTATTTATTATTTTTTATTCAAGCTAATTTGATGAGATTTGGCGGCAACAAGGAAATACAAGAGAAACTAATTTCTTCATGATTATTTCATTGGTGGACTTTAACTGAACAAAATTGTATAAAAATTCTAACAAAGTTGACTATTATCACTTGACTTGACCTAAATTCAGTAATAAAGAAAAAACTACGACCATATTCTTAAAACACATTCCATAACCAACTTAAGTATCGTATTTTAGCAAAAAGCTTGAATGAAGTTCACCGAATCTATATTTTTTAACTAAAAAGAGAGATTTGGCGGGATCGAGCGAAAATCTGTTTTTTTTTCAATTATTGAATTAAGAGTTACCAGTGCGCAAAACTTGACAATTTTAGTGGCATTTTGTATAATTTTGAACAGTTGAAATACATAAGTGATTCTTGAATAAATTAATATACAGTGCATTTTTTCGATGCCGCTATATCTTATTCGACACATTTAAAAACCCCACCGTTTTTTCTAAGACCCTAACATGACTGGCTATCTGATTTTATATAACAATTTTAAAGTATTTAAGTGATAACTTTATGCAAATTAGTTAAATGTAGGTAAATGGTAGTAATTGTAAAAATAAAAAAGGACTTAGGTACCTATACAAATCCTGGCAGCATAGCCTAAAGGTCTTAGCTGGCCCCAGTAAAGGATAACTGAACTTAAAAAATCTAAATTATACATAGGTATATCTGTGTATAAGTATGTATGTACCTGTAATAGTAGGATTGTAGGTGTAGTACCTACGTGTGACGTAGGCAGATAGTCCATTCTTCTAAAATAAATTGAAAAAAATTAAGAAAGAATTATAAGAGATTCGCAATCTGTAGATATCGTCCGCAGCAGATATACAACATGACTCATTCTGTATTTAATATATACATTATTGTAATAATTGTAATTATATTAATGGATTATAAATATTCATTATTCTAATACAATATTAGTATGCGGTGTACGTAGACCCATTACATAATTATTTCGTAATATGAATTTTAATTAATAATGACATATTGTACCTACCTATTCTTTTTTTTTATGATATTGGAAGACAAACAAGCAGACGGATTTCCTGATGGTAAGAAATTCACGCCACCTAGAGACACCAAAGGTGGTAATGGCGCGTTGCCAACCTGGGGCCGGGATGTTAGTCCTCGAGCAAAAGTAAGTTTACCTTACCCTCCGAACCGGAACACGTCATGACGTTATGGCGGCAGGAATAGGTAAGGCGGTGGTACCAATCCGGGCGAGTCGCTGCTAAACTCTACCACCTAGTCAGAATTCACGGTGTTAGTGACGGTGAGCCTTTGCTCGCCTTTTACGAGCTGCCTGGCAAGGAAGGCAGATGGTCTATTCTGCAAAGGAGCCCGGACCAACACAGAAATAATATAAACCTTGACTATTTTAGATTCGTATTTATATAAGGTAAAGCGCAGAGCTTTTAATAATAACATTTAATAATTGTCTACTATTTTTAATTTCAAAATCATTACGATCATCATAATAATACATCGAAAAAATGTTTTGATATTTGGGATAGTTATTCACAATTTCAATTTATTTTTATATTAGCTAGCAGTAGCCCACAACTTCGTACGCATGTAGAAGTGGCTAGACAGTGACAGTGGTTAGTTAGTTTTCGTAGAACGGAAAGGTATCTTTAGTACCTTTTTGTTATATGTATCGTAAATATTAATCCAGGCTATAAGCTACTGCTATAGAAATTTTCGTAGAACTATTTCAATATGACTTATTTCAATACTTTTTTCGTGAAAAATTAACAGGTAAACCCACACTTATTTTAGTAACTGTCGTTTTGGGAATTGGGGTAGGTATATATCTTGTATACAATACGTAGCAATATTTTTTAATAAATATTTCTTGATCAGATTTAGTTTCATTACTTTTACAAACATCAATTTAAAATAGTCCGCTAAATACTTCACTTATTATTGTCACACTATGTCGTACTTAGTGCGACACATACATGTATGTATATTTTTAGTCTCGGCAACGATCACATTGATTTTTATGACATTTAATATGCAGGGGTTCAGGTTCGAAAAATCGATCAACCTTGGTTTCATTTTTGGTAAACGTCATGTTATAAAGAGAAACGAAGAAAGCTCGTTTTTCTAGGCACTAAACAGCCATTGATTTGACATTTTCCATACCAAGTCGTGACTTAATGACAGATTAAAGTAAAACTTCTCTTAGTGCTGCCTTAAAAGACAAAACGCAAAAAAACACTTGAATACAAGCAGCCATTTTTTTCGATTCAGAATGTAAATTGACTCATTATTCAAGGATTTTTTGCTAACAGCTGATTTAAATAGTGAAATAAATCAATGTTATTTATCTTGTCATTCTTAATAATACTAGATTCGATTAGTCATTTACTATGATTGACGTCTTCACGAGGTTAGACTCATGACAACAAATAAAGTTATCGAGTATTGTACAGACTAAAAATAGATTGTCGAGCAATTCACTTGAAACCATAGAACAGTTTTTTTGAAACATTTTTTTGGTAGGTATAGCACAGAACTAACATTAATACATGCTGATACATGATATCGTTATAAGATTTAAAAATATTAACTGTAAAAAAGTGAAATATGTATGTATATAAAAACGATATTTTTTATTAAAATTTAACAATTCGCTGGAAACCTCAGAACTGTTTTTGTTGAAACTGAACATACTAATATGATAATATTTTATTAGTTGAAAATATTCATGTAAACTGTTGAAGTGAACTGTGTATAAAGGATATTCAAATGAATCTAATAAGCCTCGGCGACTAAAATAAGTCCATAAAACCCATTTTTAGAATATTTGTTTGTCTGTCTGCCTGTTTTCGGGCCGCAATTCGCGTTTAATCTACTAAACCGATCGCGTTGAAATTTTGGTCTTAATTTTCCATGAAAGTTTATGGAATACTTTTTTCTCGTATACTTAATGGGTCTCGTGGGAGTACCCCTTAAGAATAAAATGAAAATTTTAGAACAAAATTTGCTTTTATTTAAAACCCTGAAGTTAAACTTTACATTTTTTTTTCTTTGTCTTTTTTCGAATTTTTTTTTATAATAATGGAAGGCAAACAAGCAAACGATTTCCTGATGGTAAGAAATTCACGCCACCTAGAGACACCAAAGGTGGTAATGGTGTGTTGCCAACCCGAGGCCGGGATGTTAGGCCTCGAGCAAAAGTAGGTTTACCGGCTACCCTGCCTTCCGAACCGGAACACGTCAACGGCAAGCGTTGGACGTTATGGCGGCAGGAATATGTAAGGCGGTGTTATCAATCCGGGCGAGTCGCTGCAAACTCTACACCTAGTAGGATGTCACGGTGCTAGTGACGGTAAGCCTATGCTCGCCTTTTACGAGCTGTCTGGTAGGAAGGCACATGGTCTATTCTGCAAAGGAGCCCGGACCAACACGGGGAACTCCATAAAAACATTGACTGCAAAAATATCCAGAC
>NJDD01000955.1:2778-26201 GCA_002245505.1 Calephelis nemesis | reverse complement strand
CTATCAATTAATTTAATGTTGTTATGTTAATTCTTTCTAAGAATTTTATTTGGCATTTCCTTTTCTCGTAAACATTTGTGTTTTATTCAGAGAATGGTAATTTAAATATAAATCAAAATAATAAAATAAAACTCGTTTGTGTAAGCAGATATTAAGGTGTGGTTAGACAAAGACAGGAGTTGAATCAGAAATATATTAATTTCAGCATTTTTTATGCTTGAGGTTTTTTTTTTTTTTTATGGAAAAAACATTCATCTCTTTTTTTTAAACATTAATTTCGATTACATCGAAAAAGTTATTGTCAGCAACTACATACTTAAGGGATAAATTCCTGTCTGAGGTAAAAAAAAACCCTTAAGAATTATGTGATGTCAGGCTGTATTATGTAATATGCACTGTAGAACATTCCAGTGTGCTACTTTATAGAAAAAAAGTCACAACTGTCCATAGATATTTGTAACGGTAAAAAAAGTTAACAGAACGAATTCGGTTTTCGAAAAGTTTGTTGACTTTTACAAATCACAATGCCAACGCCCCTTGAAAATACACTGAGAGTAATGTTGTTGCTAAATTTCATTAACATCGTATTAAAAAAAATCATGTTAAGCCAGCAGTCAGCAACCTTTTGGCACGCAAGGGCCACAAAATGGCAAAATAAACTAACCGCTGTGCTAAGCAAACAGTTTTTCAGAATAGTCAGAAAAGCCTAAAACAGGGAGGGAAAACCTTGCATTCACTTGTCGTGGCAGGGGAATCAAAGCTCAAGGAGTTCGGGAATCCCCGGGGAAGGTAATTGCACCGAGGGCGGTTGCTGGACGCGAGGAAGGATACGAGGAGCAAAAAGGGCAATGAAAAGCATCTATGAAAAAACTTCCCGGGTAATTGTAAAACAAGGATTTAAAGCCTCACTGTACCATATAAATTATGTGGTGTTGCATAAAATGTCATATTATAATAATAGAATAATAATACTATTAAACAATTACGAGTAATGTATAGCCTATATGTAATATTATGAATAATACTAAAGTGTAAACCGGGCTTAAGTAATAAAACGTGTTTTTATTCTACGGCTAAAATTTTTGGAATTTATTTTATGTTTTTTTTAATTTTAAAACATTAAGAGTTATGTACATTTTTGAATGCTTAATTTATAAATAAAATGTTTCTTATATTGTATACTTTTTAATTTCTTTTCATCGTACGATTGTATTACAAAATTTGTTATAGTCATACTAACGTAAAATCAAAATTTGAAACGCAGACAAAGCAGCTGGAAGGCATTAACAAATGATATAGCATTTTTTGACATATTACAACCTGCTACTGCTATAATTAATATTAATAAATATTGTATACTGTTGTCGAAAACGCCTTCTTGGAAAGGGCATAGGCCCAACAACAGACATAAACAACCACTTATTTTGTTTGGATCCTTAGCGGGACTAAATATAACTTGTTGAAATTAATTTCTTGATCCTGACTTGCAAGTAAATTTATTTTGCTTTTAATACAGTTCTTATTATTCATTTCAAACTACATATTTTACTGATTAGAAAACTACATATTTTACTGATTAGAGTTATCTGCGTTTAAAAAGTCCTTTAAATGATTAACACCTTCTATTAATATTACTTTGAAATGTTTGTTTCATTTTAATCTATCCGCTTTCGGCACTTGGTGAAATTTTATTTCGAGAAAAGAAGAAATTAAAAAATATTTATTGGTGAACTAATTCCACCATATATGGTAAAATGGAAACTAAATGTCAATTAATTAAATTCAATAAGAATATTTTCCTAATTAATTATTATCAAATGTGGTGGCTTTAATTCATCAACAGGGACACAATGCATTTTGTTTCATAAATATTCAATATGAATGATAAATTTACATTTTTGTGGAAACAGGCAAAATAGTGCGCTATAAATGAATTGGACTTACCGGAAGCTGAAACTCCCAAATATATCCAGCTCCACACAACACACACCACTAAACTGTTTTATTAGCACCAACAATACATAATATCTCGAGAAGACATATACATAGACAGAGCATGGATTATTCACTGATCAAAATATTTTTAATAATAATAAAATGTTTTTAAATTTCTCCCAATAACTTTGAATGATATAAAAATAAGTAGGTATAACCTGAGGAGCATCGGCACAAAAACCGATAAATCACATTTTACTTTTATTTATTTTTTTGATGCCAATTGGTTCTACTCGTACATATCTTGTTCTATAATTAATTAAATCTGGTCAAAAAGTGATAAATCCACTCCAAATATGTCTGCAAAATAGCTGGATCTGAACATAAGCCGATAATTTCAATAATCGTGCAAAATAATGATGGCGACCGGAACTGAAACCGATAAATCAGTAACGTTTTGCATAGCTGACTCCTTTGATTTAGTCAAAAAAAGATACATCCGGGATATTTAAAAGGTCATAAACAATTTAAAAAAATATCGTTGTACAGTCGCTGTACAGTGTTTTACACAAAAACCGATAAATCCAGTTGATAGAGTCAATAACCGATATATCCATTTTTGTTTTTTTAATAGTTTGACAGGTACTACACTTACGAATTCTAATTTTTGGCTTTCAAACAGTGATGCTAACACCAATAAATTAATTAATTTCATTTAACTCTAAATTGAAAAGCCATGACTTGACCAATATTTTTACATTTTTCAACAAAAAACATAAATGTGATTTATCGGTTTTTGTTCCGACGCTCCTCACCTGATATATTAAAAGTTAAATTCGCACAGTTAGCTTATTGAATAGCACTTTATGCGCTAGGCATGTTATTTTTAGTAAATGAAATATGTATCAATCATCTACCCTTTGTTCTTTATTCAAGTTGTTTTGATATAGTTAGAACTACGGTTTTAGTTTATAAATGATCATTAGAGCTTTGCAACTATTTATATTTGGTTAGTAAGTTGCATACCTCCATCAAATGTTGAATGTAAATAACCACAAATTACGAGTAGGGTTACCAATTACCCGTTTTTTCCCTAATGTAATAAGTGTGTGGTTTTTCCTGACATTCAAGAAAAAAATTGGAGGTAGCAGGATTGTTTCTACAATTACACAGTATGTATGATTTACTAATTTTATTATAGTTGATAATACCACATTTTTCCTGAAAGTAATGTGTACGTAATTTAATTACATACAAGGGAAAAATTAAAAAAAATATAGTTACCTACTCAATGTTTGTGACTTTCGATTTAGGTATTGAATTTTTTATGTAGGTATAAACAAGACAAAAATACATGCTCGCACAAGAATCTTGCTAATAAGCCCACAGATACATTATTTGTAAACCAGATACAACTTCTTAACAAACTTACTGTAAAAATGACCAAAATACTAAAGCCAAGAAGACTTTAGGTCTAACCATAGTCCATTACTTTGATCAAAGTTGTCACGCTAAAAAACTAAACTCACCTGCAATTTCCCTTGTTTGACTAGAAAGACCGGAGTTTCTGGCATCGCCAGGACCAGCAGTATGTGTATGACGGGTATCGCAGTGCAAAGATACATGACCGCAGCGAAGGAGAATACGTCCCCCGCCACGTACACCACCAGGTAGCCCAAGTTCTGGGAGAGGATGAACAGAGAGCCAAGCGCGCCACGGACCTTGTCCGACGCTATCTGAAAAAACAGATCCATTATTTATTTATATTTATTTATACAATATCTTTAAGAATTGATGTCTTGAAAAAAAATTGAATCCTACAGTTGCTTCTTGCTAATTGTCTTCTGCCAACCCTAATGAACGAGTAAGAATTTCGTACTTTCAAAAACGTCTAACTCTTGACATTTGACAGATCTTTTTACTTTCTGTCAAAACATTGACAATCGATAAAATGCTTTGGACTTGTACATTCAGCTTACAGCTTACAGCTTATCGTGCAATCGTCTTTGAACAGGCGAGTTGAAAAATCTTTCCTACTCCCTAAAGTTATATCTCACTGAAATATTCCTATTTCATTGATATGTCAGCTATAATCTTTTACGTCATGGGATCTCATCTCATTTCTAGCCTTGAATGTTTAGAAGTTTAATTGTTAGAAGAACGGTAAGATACTTACTTCTTTTAAGTACAATGGAGTAACGACGTAGCAGCCAGCGCAAGCCAGTCCAGCTACTGCACGGGAAGTGATCAGTGCCCACGGTTTTAGGGAGAATATTGTGATGGTCCAACTTATCTGTGGACAAGATTATATATTTGTCATATGAAATAACACAAATAATTTAAGCATAGTAAAACTACAAAAACACCGGCCAAGTGCCAGTCGGATTCGTAGAATGCAGATTGTAGATCATCTACTTTATTTTTTTCTTTTAACATAGTCTAGTCTAGGTCTAGTTAGTCTAGTCTCGCCACTGGCACGATTTAAATAAAATTAGAATTTGGCACGTCGGCCACCCCTCGTTTGTTTCCTAAAATACCTCAAAGAAAAGTTAAGGAAGAAATTAGGGAAGGAAATAAGTTTATTTATTTAGTGTGATAGACAGGGCAAATTGCGATACACAGGGAAGGATAGTCAGTTGGATAACCAAAAAAGCTGCCACTAAAATGCCAGTGCAAATTTATCAGTGTCGTGTTTCGAATCTGAGGTTAATATTATATTGAAGTTTGATATCTCAGCATTATAATGGGAAAGGTTTAAAATGTCATATTTTACAATGTAAAGAACAAGTTTTGCGGAGTTTCTATTATAAAGTATATTTGATCTAGAAATTATGTAGGGTTCTCACTTTAGATTTTCGTTTTGGTGTTAACGTTTAATTGACGATGATGATAATAAGGTATTAATAGGTAAAGCTAGCATTAACGAGTTCAGGATCAATCTACCCCAATATTGCTAGGTACGACTTACATAGATCTATTTGATCATACGCTTGTATTTTATATACGATAGGTTAATCAGCTCTGTGATTAGCGGTCCGGTGTCGGACTTGACTTCTTGAGGTCCCGGGTACGGTCCCCAGTTCAGGCACCAAAAAAATTTAGAAAATGTATATTTTCAATTTTCTTTTAAAAAATAACGTTTCTTGGGATTGGTAATGTGCTCGTTTGGCGATAGGTTTGTTACGTATCACATCGTAGGATTAGTGTCTTCGGCGAGTCGTGGGTGCCCTTTTTGTTCCTTTGCCTACCTCTTCGGCGATAAAGGTGTGAATCTTCTTTACTTTACGATGGGTTAAGAGACAAGCTGTTGGAAGCTTCGTGACCAAATTAAGTCGAAATTTATTAATGGAGACGTTTACTTTCACAACAGCGTTCGGCGTTTATTTTATCTTGAAAGTAAATAGTTACCTATATCGTAAAATACCAACCCTAGCCTTTTGTTAGTCAGTGGTTAAACCTGATTATAGAATATTGACCAGTATTGTTTCTACGAAATCTATAATTAGTGAAGGAGATTTAGTAGGGATTTTCGCCATTAAAATTATTGAATCATGTAATAGTTTCGTTTAATCGTTTTCTTAAAGGGGTGTGACGTCATCACTTACTAGCTAAACTACTAGTAAAGTATCCTCACTTCTGTTTTCGATGGGATAGGCAAAGGTACAATGCCCACGATTAGCAAAAGGAATTTGTACTGTCAGTATATGATATGTGGCAAGCTTATCGCCAATCGAGCATATAGAGCCCGGGCAACGATGTTTTTTTAGAAATTTAAAAAACTCATTTTCCTTATGTTGTCCGACCCGGGGATCGAACCCTGAACTTCATGAAATCAAGTCCGATATTAGATTTAGGTGTGCTTGTTAAGTGTAGGTACTGTACTCTAATAACTATGACTTACAACTTGCATTTTTATCGCTCTATATTTATTAAACACTATAAACTTCATAATTCATTACGTACGATTATGTACGTCATAAATAATATTAAAATAAGCATGAATAATTATGTTGTAAATAATGTTATTAATAGTTGTTGAAATTATAATGTTTCTTTTTATACATGTTATTATAACTGTCAAGAGTCTCCGAAACCGGCGTGTTTGTATGAAAAGGGTAATGAATGTGAAGGAAGCCAGACAGGTTTGTCAGGATCGTGAGGTCTGGCACTCGATACTCTCTATCTACCCAGTAAGGGACTTGGCGTGAAGATATGTATATATGTATTATAACTTTTGTTACTATCATGAGCATTGTATTTTTCTGTCACACCTAAATATGTCATTGTTTAATGAAATCTGAACTCGTAATGGTTTCTTGTTTTCTAAACATGAAACAAAGAAAAGTTTTTAAACAGTCTTAGATTTTCCTTTGTTCATATTTTAACTATAAAAAAGGTATTTATGTGGCACTTGGGTTCAAAATATGCACATGAATTTATTCAACAATAAAAAATATTTTAATTCATTATAAACTATTTCGTTTTAAACCGGTTTATAAAAGACGAGCCATTCATTGATAGAAACTTATTTTTAGCCTATAATAACGTTACTTATGAAAAATTAAAGGTACAATAACAACTGAATAATAATAAGTATTTGTTAAGAAGAGATTAGATGGTTGTCTACCCGCGTCCTACCGTAACGCTGCTGTTGATCTCAATCTCCAATTGAGAACGCTCTTTTAACGTCGATGGCGACAAGACGGGGTCATGTGTTCTTGACTTTCGATTTTGTCCTTAAAGGAATCGGCCTACTCGTTTGTTATTAACAATAAAAATGTCTCACCACCAGCATTAAAGATGTTAACATTGTTGCCACCTTCCTCCCCCATCTATCAGCCAAATCTCCCACTAGGAATCCACAGAAAATGGGGGGAAAGAAGGTGATGGAAGCCATCCAGGAGATGGTGTCATCTGAGATTGGCTCCCCCGCTGGGCCGTCTTCTGCTTGGAGAATTGGTGTCATTGGAGACTGCCAGCCCATTAGCATGCCGAAGTTTAGCACCGGGATTGTAACTGAAACAAAAGAAAATATTTAAGTATAACCGTTTTCAATATCTCGCTGGAGATAAAACATCATATCACAATGTGAAAAAGTTACAGTAGGTAACTTGTAAAAAATACTGGGTGATCTAATACTAATCTATACATATAATAAGTCTGTAGAAGAGTCAATTCTGTACATAAAAAATATTGAAAAAATAAATAGCAGGGGGTGTTACGGGATCGATACCAAACCCAAATATGTGATTAAATTTTTTTTGTCCTTCTGTCTGTCTGTATGTTCAGGCATCACGTGAAAACTAACTGTTCGATTTCGATGAAACTTGGTATAATTATACCTTATTATTATACTGGGCATAAAATGGGATACTTTTTATCCTGGAAAAATACGTAGAAAAAGATCAAATCTTAATTTTTCAGTTTTAAACCGACATCCGCGCGGACTGAGTCGCGGGCGGAAGCTAATAAAAAATATAATAGAGAAACGCAAACAGCTACTGAAATTTTTGCCCGCAGTGGATTGATCGAATTTACCACCAGACTAAGGCAATCAAGCAGATGGATTTCCTGATGATAACAAATTCACGTCATCTAGAGACACCAAAGGTGGTAATGGTGCGTTGTGATGCGTTGGTTGCGTATGATTAAATCGATTTTTTTTAATTTAAAATAAGTTTTTAAAAAGACGTAGCAGTAGAAATGACGGGAATAATATTAAGAAAGCTAAATAATTCATTTCTGAATTATAATCTGGTCCAGGTCATTCTTGGTGCAAAGCCTCGTCCTGCCCATCCAACGTGGCAATACAGCTAGTGACATGAACAATTTTGGCAGGAGAATTATTGGCATGAAAAATTATCTTTATTCCAATATCCTCAATGAGGAGACAGAGGCTAAGCCAGGACACCTACGACTGGCCAAAGACACTGTCTCACAATGTGATAGGTGGCAAGCCTATCGCCCAACAGACAGATATTCAATCCAAGAGATAGTTATTTTTTTATAGAAAATTGAATATACACATTTTCTAGTATTTTTTTTGCCCGGCCGGGGGATCGAACCCGGCACCTCATTCCGACATCGAACCGCTAGACCACAGAGGCGACACTTGGCAGTAGGTTATTTTATTATTTTAGCTGAATAGGTTATATATCTATATATATAAAAATCAATTGCTGTTCGTTAGTCTCGCTAAAACTCGAGAACGGCTGGACCGATTTGGCTCCTTTTGGTTTTGAATTATTTGCAGAAGTCCAGGGAAGGTCTAAAAGGTGAGAAATAAGGAAAAACTAGGAAAACCAACATTTAAAATTTTCTCATACAAACGGAGCGGGTGGAACGAAGCTCGCCGGGACAGCTAGTATTTTATATTAATTTTGTGTTTGGATAATCACCTCTGCAGTCTAGTGGTACGGTGTTGGCGTAGACATCATGAGGTCCCGGGTGCGATTAATTTTTTTTCCTATTCTGTAATAAAACAACGTTGCCTGAGATTGGACATGTGTCTACGATGGCGATAAGTTTGTCATATGTGAGTGACATTATGGGACTAAAAGGGATGCGCTTATTTTGTACCTTAGCCTACATCTTCAAAAGTATGGGCTTAAAGATACAAGAGTTCACCAAAATAAATATTTGATAGGTATTTTTTTAACGACTGCAAATTAATAATAGTGTAATATTTTTCTGTTAATTTCTATAATTAATTGTGCCTTGAAAACATCGTAATTGGAAATAATTGAATAACACAATAAGGCTATTTCTATTTATAATTAATAATTATTGCATTAAAAATTGTTCCGGTAATAAGATATTGAGTAAACTAGTAGGTGATAAATATTTTCCTCATATCTGCGAGTACAGCTTCTGTTGCCGGCGCCTATTATTTGTATTTTTTTAATCGACTTCGAAAAGGAGTGGCCTATTGCCTCTGAACGTCTGTTCTGTCAGGAGTCTTTATTCGTTTTTTTTAATAATTTGAATTATATTGATGATTGTTTATTTTGTATCACTACATGTAACCTATGTAACTGTGTATGCTTAAATCTTTAAAACTACGCAACGGATTTTGATGCGGTTTTTTTACTAGATAAAGTAATTGGAGAGAAAGGTTTAAATATATACATTTCATAACCATGGAGAGCCGGGGCGGGCTGATAATTAAAGGTAACGTCTTGAAAGTCGGATTTTCCAGTATTTTGTAGTGTAAACAGAAAAGATTTGATAAGGTTGTTAAGCACGCTGAGCAATTCTGAGCTTATTTAAGAGGCCCACATTTAACGGCCAAGTCTCAGTTCCATATGACATCACTGATAACACGCATTGGTCGAAGACCTTCGACTTTAGGCTCTGCGGCAATTTGGACAAGAACCCTTTAGCTTCCCGAACGCTGCCCATCCGAGTTGGATTCGGCGGTCGACCTCTTTCTTGAAGTTGGATTTACGTGAACAGCTTGACGTAGGTATAAATAGTAATCAACAACTTTAAGGTATAGGTGCAACATGAACATTGGATATGACTTTCGTCGTATCCAAGTTCATCCTAAGACCCACCTGTTGGGAAACTCTATCGAGGTCACAGAGCATTTTGCTCAAGTCTTCCAGCGATTCCGCCATGACCACGATATCGTCTGCGAATCGAAGGTGAGTGATGTACTTGCCATTGACATTGATGCCGAGTCTTTTCCAGTTCAGAAGCTTGAAGACATCTTCCAGTGCAGCAGTGAACAGTTTCGGAGAAATAAAGTCTCCCTGTCTCACACCTTTCTGCAACTGGATCGGTTTCGAGCTCTGATCCTGTGATCGGACCGACATAGTGGCTTTTTCGTACAAACACCTCAACACTCCGATGTATCGATAGTCGATGCGGCACCGCTGTAATGACTGAAGCACCGCCCGTGTCTCAACCGAATCGAGGGCTTTCTCGTAGTCCACAAACGCTAGACATAATGGCCGATTATACTCCTCGGTCTTCTGTATAATCTTAGTCGATAATGATCTAATCACGCCTGAATAAATGGACCACACTGCTAATTAATGCTTCAAAAAAAGTTTCAAAAAAAATATACTGAGGACCATAGATTTAGTACATTCTAAATATATGCTTAGTACAGGACAACATCTGTCGGCTCAGCTAGTATTCAATATTTCTTAATTGACATTTTTAATTTAACTTTTAATTTTAATTTGAATGTTTTTATGATAATTCATTATCATGCTATTCATGGATTTTTGACTTTCAAATAATGTCTATGACATACCTATCATAATAAAATGCTGTTCCTTTGTTTTGCTAAAACAAAATAACGCCTGTTGGGCTAATTTTGGTTTTAAAATATTCATAGAAGTTTCACGGATGGTTTAATATGTGAGAAAAATGGAAACACTGGAAAGGAATACCAGCATCTTATTTTTTTTCAAATAAATTGTTAAAATTGACAATGTCAGGCAATGTTATGAATAAAAATCAATTCATTTATTCAAATTCATTCATTCTAGAATCAACTCGTCCAGTATGAAGTGAAAATATAGTCATGGTTATCACCTAATTATTTTAAGCTGACGTATGTAAAGATAAGGTGATGAATAAACCAACCGTAGATAGGTACCTGCTGAGCTCGTGCGCCGTACCTACTGGAGATGTCGCCATACGTCAAATCGTAGGTAGGTTTCTACAAATTAATAAAAATGACGTCAGGCAGGATTGAATCTAGTCCGGCCTCCTTTGCAGAATAGACCATCTGCCTTTCTGCGAGGCAGCTCGTAAAAGGTGAGCATAGGCTTACCGTTACTAACGCCGTGATATCCTAGTGGTAGAATTTCGCAGTGACTCGTCAGAATTGGTACCACCGCCTTACCCCTTACTGCCGACATAATATCAATGCTTGCCGTTAACGTGTTTCGGTTTGGAGGGTAAGGTAGTCGGTAAACTTACTTTTATACTAGGCCTAGCATCCCGGCCTCAGGTTGGCAACGCACCATTACCACCTTTGGTGTCTCTATTCGGCGTAAATTTCTTATCATCAGGAAATCCGCCTGCTTGTTTGCCTTCCATTATTATAAAAACGCTTCATCTTTAACGATGAAGTCGTTTAATAGTAAATTCTGTAATAACACAGAACAGTGTACAACAGAGCATAACTACCCACGTAAACGGTAAGACAGGAATCAAAAATTCGCCACAGAAGTTGAATCTTCAATAGCTCAAATGTTTAGAGTATTATTCGGCTGGAGACAAAAGGGTGCAGGTTCAAATCCTATTCCAGGTAATTTTATTGTAATTTGTAGAAATTTATATCAAGTGCTGAGCAAGTGCAAATTTTAAAATAACGTAAGTATTTAATTAAATTTAAAAAAAGTATCTTCACGCCCATATCCCTGAAGAGGTAGGCAGAAGCACAACCAGGGCACCCACGACTTGCCGAAGACACAAAGTCCCACAATGTGATAGGCTTGCCACCTGGCAACCCTATCGCCAACCGGGCACATTTCCAATCCCGACCAACATTTTTTTATTAGAACATTGGAAAAACCCAAATTTTTTTATTGGCCGACCCGGGATTCGAACCCGGTACCTCAAGCAGTCAAGTCCAACACCCGGAAAGCTAGACCACAGAGGCGATTATAGAATATATATTATATTATTATAGAGGTATTTAATTAATTACCCAGTTAATTACTGAATTCTGAACGAGTTTGGAGTTCTTCGCTAAATTTCTTTCATGGTCACTCTACGTTGGATGTATCGCAATGTAAATTATATGTATCGCAAACAGCTCAACATGTTGACCAACGTGCCTATGGTCTATCTGATTGGTAGTTATGCGAATTGATAGGTCAGACCAACATCTTGTCCTATATAGTGTGTACTTCCGCTCTATTTTTTATGTGATCAGACTAAGCTCGTTCGCTAAGTAGTGTTTTGTTCCCAAAGTATTCTTGTTGGCACAGCGTCGTTATTCGCCTTTATCGTGTACTAGTTTATAGAGCAGGTGACTTATAGTTTTTCGCTCTGGTACCATCTATTGTATTTTTAATTTTCTAAATAAAAATACTTTGCCCGGAAGTGGATACGTACCCGGATGGCTTGCCACCTATCACATCGTGGGACTTAGTGTCTTCGGCTAGTCGTGGGTGCCTTGGTTGTGCCCATGCCCACCACATTGGGGATATGAGCTTGACGATACTTTCTTTCTATACTTAATGTATACGGAAAGGTGTAAAAAATACTTGCTTAAATAAATGCAAACTAAATATAAGTGCGCAAGTCTGTCTGTCGGACGACTAAACCACAGTACAAACTTTAATAAAATTTGATATAAGTACATACAGATAAGCATACATATAGTCGAGTTCAACCACAGTGTTTTTTAAATAAGCCTCAGCAGACAAACCAAAATTTCAATTGGGGATGAAAGTTTAACAAGAAAATATGTTGTAGTTAAAGACGACTTAACTGTTTTACGTTGTTGTCGTTACAGTAAAATAGGTAGTACATAATATTGGTATACATCGAATATAGTATGTATGTATAGCATAATAAGTACATACATCGTTTAATTACTGGGCAGTCGACACTACGATAAATCTAGAGTATCAATTAATTTAAACTATTTAAGACATGTGTTTCCGCATTATAAATAAATCTAGAACGAGGGACAAACGGCGTTGGTAATAGGCACGTCATGTTGGTGGTTACATAAGATTATTATTATTATGAAACTCATAAGTTTCTACGCATCATCCCGGGCGCCTTTCGATGTTGGGTTGACCGCCTCGTTAGTCGATTAACTAACGTACACACCTTTCTTCACCGCGAGGCTCGGGTTCGATTCCCGACGGGGGCAGGCATTTGTGTGATGAACATTTAGATGTCTGCAATTTCCAGGTCTGGGTTTTTATAAAATTTATTCTGGTATAATATCCCATGACAGAAGCATGTAATTTGCTTACTTTGTGTGACTTACAATTACAATTTGTTTGACTTGTCCAGGGATATTTATTATTTAAAAATGCCAGTTCAATTCCATTTCGAGAAATCGATACGAAATTTTGATCTTCCACACCAAGGCCCGCCACACACCTTTGAGATTTCTTTCCATAATCCCGTTTTAAATTTTCGAAATAAAATGGCGCCCCATACAAATCCACTCAAATTCCATGTCACGTACCTACATTAGATTCCATGCTCCTCAGATTTATATGGATTCGCTGCATACGAAATTTTTTTCGAAACAAAATTTCATAACAAATTTCCGAATGTATGTGGTAGCTTCATGGATTCGTATGGATTCGATACGTTCGAAATTTTTACGGAACGAAATTCCAAAACAAAATTCCGAAATTGTCTTAAAGAATATTTTTTTGCCTTTAAGAAATAAATAGGAATCGACTGAAAAATACGCAGTTCTTCGCTAAAATTTGACTAAATCGTAAACAATAATTATTATTTAAGAATCACAGTAGTAACGGTACTTTCTCATAAATTCTTAAGCATTGGTCTTAAATTCTTAAGTATTGATTTTTTTCCCCGTGTTGGTCCGGGCTCCTTTGCGGAATAGACCTTCCTGCCAGGCAGCTCGTAAAAGGCGAGCATAGGCTTACCGTCGCTAACACCTTGACATCTTACTTAGTGGTAGAGTTTTGCAGCGACACACCCGGATTGGTACTACCGCCTCACCTATTTCTGTTGTCATAACGTCAGTGCTTGCCATTGACGTGTTCAGGTTCGGGGAGTATGGTAGCCGGTAAACTTACTTTTGCTCAAGGCCTAACATCCCAACCTTAGGTTGCCAACTCACCATTACCACCTTTTTTGTTACACGAGCTACTTTTTACTAGTTTTCCAACAATAAAATAAAGTATCTTTATTCTTACATACTCTTTACTACAATAAAATTAAAATGAATACAATAATAACATTAAAGCAGTAATAAAACTATGAGAAAACAATGTGTAACATCAACCGCAAGCTTTAATGCCAGCATACCTAGTGGTTGGACTAGGGATGAAACGATACGAGTAAATCCAACTAGGCACTCGATACTTTTCTCCGATAGCAAGTAGGTACATTTTAGTATCGATACTTTAAAATGAAGTGTCGAGTAGGTATCGGTTAAAAGTGTTCATATCAGTAAATTTTATGGTCTATGGAAATTAAAACAATGTTTGTTTAATCTTTTAACATTGATAAATAAATTGAAGTTTCTGAACGCATTTTAGGCTTAGTTTTATGTTGTTAGCAGCTTTGGCAGTTGACAAGCTTGTTTGTCTATGCCCGAAAAAAAATTTAACAGTAAAACATTTACAAATGTTGATTTTCTTGAGCAGTATCACGAAAGCGGACTTTTTTTTATAAATTATTTTGAAGGTGACGTGATGTATTAGCGCTTACCCGCAACACTCATGGTCGGGAGTATCTCAAAATTTATTGTTTCATGTTAGATTATTTTTAGTACTTTTTAATAAATAATACCAATACTACAAGTATTGGTATTATTATATACGGTTTCCACTCAATTTACCCAAAACGATATGATACTAGTAAGTATCGATACTTGACGACTGATACCAGTATCGAGTATAATTATCGATACCTCAGTGGTATCGTTTAATCTCTAGGTTGGTTAGATTTATTGGCGACAACCGTCTACAAACTGACATAATAATTAGCCACGTCTCGTCTGCTACTCAACATGCAAATAACCCTATGACCCTTCACTCTTCGTGACGCTAGACGTTTGGCGCACTCCTATGATTCATAGGTTTGAGGTATTTTCCTCCGCGTTTTATTACCTCATTGTTATGAAACATGTCTTTAATTTGAAATTGAGGAGAAAATGATCTTTAAGTCCATATCCCCGAAGCGGTAGGACAAGGACGGTTTTTTTTTTGTGAATCTTGGTGCATAATAAAGTGTATTCATTCATTCATTCAAGGTACAATCAGATCACCCACGACTAGGCGAAGACACTAAAGCCCGCAATGTGATAGGTGGCAAGCCTATCGCTAACTGGCTACATGTCCAATTCCGGGAAACGTTATTTCATGACAAAATCGAAAATACACCGTTTCTTTTTTTTGATGCCCGACTTGAGGATCGAACCCGAAACCTCAAGAAGCCAAGTTCGATGCCGGACCGCTACCACAGAGGCGAAAGAGTACGAGTTTGAGTTTAGAGCTATGCACAAAATTGAACAAAACGTATACATAACAACTTCTCTTTTATTAATTCTTTTAAAACTGTATGATCAATTTTTTTTGTGAATCAAAATAAATATATTTTGGTTTAAGAAGCGTTCCTGCAAATAAAATTAAAAAAAAATGCCATCAATAATTGGAAACACGTCATGTTTTACGATAACATGAAATGTACACAATATTTTAATGATTTGTTATACGCATGGTTAGGTATTACGAAAATGTTAGCAATCAGTGGATGATTGTTACATACTAAAACTAATGGCATGTTTTTGCTTGTTACTAATAAGTATATCACGTTACATAATACTCCTTCGGAATACCATTTGTCATACGCGCTTGTAGACTAAGCTCCCAGGACTGCCAGACTTTTCTTATTTTCTCCGAAATGAAAATATTAATAAAATAACGTAGTGTATATACACTACTCTATGCATATCTGCTAGCTTGAGCCGACGTCCAATTGACAGAAAACTAAAGGTAAGGCAAAAAATAAAAGCAAAAAACTTGTAAGGCACAGTCCCGTAATTATTCAGATAGGTATAACCCGTTTTTCAAAACTTTTTACATTCGATTCCGATTGGTTACCACATAAATAAAATTTGTTAGTTTTACTTTTAAAGTAGTCATAGGTATGTCTATTACAATCTAGTTTGAAGATTAAATATTTTTCTGTTTTTTTACTTACCGCCTCCCGGCTTCTGATAGGTGCCTACTTAATCTATTTTATCTCAATTTATGAAATACATTGCTTAATATACTAACAATGGAAGTGTGGATGAAGCCCGGGGAACCAAGGCTGATATTCTAACATTAAATCGCTCGGTTGTTATTCAAAGGTGGTGTCAAGAGTCTCCGAAACCGGCGTGTATATATGAAATGTGACGTTTGGCACTCGGTACTCTCTGCCTACCGGGTAAGGGACTTAGCGTTAAGATATGTATGTATGTAAGGATGTATGTGCTTTGCTCGAATAAAGTTTATAGAATTCTGCTTATAAAGGCGTAGACGAATTAACCAACCCAGAGCTTTTTTAACCGGTACAACATTTGTTTTATAAATTTTCAATCTTCACAAATGAATAACTGACAGGAAAGTTTTGGTTAAGTTTATGTATATTCAGCTCACGTAGATAGCGCTGGACTTATTTATTGACAACCATGACGACAGACTGAGATAATCTACCACATCTCATTTAATATTCAACATGCAAATATACACAATCCCCAAAAGCAAGTGGTTTCGTCCACGCGACTATCATCTACGTACAACCTTCGTTACATAAATGGTTACCAGATAGGAAGAATACATTTTTGGACAGACTTTAAAAAGGTCGGGATTAGGGATCACAGTCAGATTTTTTTATACAGGAGGAGGCATACGAGCAAGGAGGTAACCTGATGGAAAGTGATCACCGCCGCCCTCCGAAAAACCAGGAGTATCAAAGATGAACGCAACGCAAATGAAGAAGGCAACGCCGACCTTTAAGGAATGAGTAGTAAGTATGCTCTTTTCTTGAAGGTCCCTAAGTCATAAATATAGTTTGTGAATACCGCCCTCGGTAACTGATTCCACAAAGGTGTTGTGCGAGGTAGAAAATGCCTTCGGAATCGCACAGTTGTAGATCGCCCGCATCAAGATGATGGGCATGATACTTTAAACTCTGTCGCAAAGTCCGAAGGTGGAAATCAGTGGTTGGAATTAATCCAAATAACTCCTCAGAACATTCCCCATGATAGACGCGGTAGAAAACTTCAATTAGCTAAGATCTTTTTTTATTTATTAAATTTGAAAATATGATACGAGTAGTATATTTCAGAAGATTTATACTTTGGTTATTTTCAAAGCGAGACCAGGCTGCTACTAGCTAATTATACCTCGTATCTTTGATGTCAACATCAATTTCTACGTGAGTTGTGAGTAATACTAAGCTATGATCTATAAAAAAGCGGTTGTCTGTAAGGTCGGTTTAGTGACGATAGCTGAACAACCTCAAAAGAACGGAGGCAGATTGTGCCCCTCTGTCGTTCGTTCCGCGCTCTAGCTTGCACTTCCAGCCTTAAATGGCACGCCTCAGAGCGAGGTAACGCCGCATGGGTTATGGTTGTTGGTGCGTGCAGCCGGCTTCATCGAACTATAAGACGTTGTCACGTCAAAAACTCTTTCATCATCATAATATGTAGTTAAAAGTTCTGTGTATGTTTAGTTACAAACTTGTAATAAAACCTCCACAATTAACTGATGCTGTCAACCTTCAACATTTTCTCCGTACCATATAATTTCATTTGACATGTAACATAATTACAGTACCTACTATTAAATATTACTTCGCAAGTAATTTTACTGTCAATTTGGTTCTATTTGAATAACCCAGTGAGTGAAGCGAGAGTGCAATGTTGTGACACGCGAGTCACAACTTATGTGCTACTAGCCGACCCGGCGAACTTCGTGTCGTTTGACATTAACTAACACTTTGTATGGACAAAATTTAAATGTGGTTTTTCCCACTTTCCCTGCAATTTTCCCGGGTTTTCTCTTCATATGGTCCTTTTGCTGACAAAAAACAATACAACAAAAAAAGAAGTAGCAAAATTAGTCCATCCGCTCAAGGGTGATACGACCACGCAAAATGGGAATTATTTTTAAAAGACTTGCGTTGCCAACCTGATTCTGGAATGTCAAGGCTCTTTCACGGTCTCTCTGTAGACAAACTAGACGGATTTTTGATTGTAAGAGTTACATGCTACCTAACGAAAAGAGGGGTGTTATAAGTTTGGCGTGTCTGTTTGGGTGTCTGTCTTTAGCATCCTAACTTTTAAACGGAAGGAGCAATTTCGATATTTTTTAATGCTTTCGTGATCGAGATGGTTAAAGGTTTTTTTGGACATTTTTTTATCGATTTGTTTTGTTTTACATATAAAGTTAAAATTCATCTTTTTGAAATCTAAATCGTTGTTAGCTTCTTTTAATAATGTTTTGCTTTATTACTGATGTCCTTGTCTATTTTGTTAATATCGATAATAAACTTAGTTATGGAGTTTCACAATACCGACAATTTAAGTTACGGTACTAATATTTATCTCACTCCTGCAAAAGGTTCTTAAAGAGAACTATATGTGTTTAAAACTCAGTCGAAGTTGCGGTATAATACAAGTAGAGGTAGTATGCAGCAAGTAAACTTTTAACTACCTTGATAGTGTGGGATATTTCTACGTTTATAAACATGAATCATCCAATGTCCGCTGAGATTGTATACAGGATGTCACAAAAAATAAGAGACACCGATAGTAATGATTTTCAAAAAATGCTAGAGTGTTTTTGAAGTTATACTTCTTTTGGCGCGTTAGGAAAAAATGATGATTGTAAATTTTTACGATGCGCGCGCACACCGTCACGAAAAACCGACATGATGAAGTTAGCTATAGATAGCTATAGATAGCGATAACTATAGATAAGTAAAAGAAATTTCTATGGTTAGTGTCATTTTGTCTACAAATTTTGTCTAAGGCAAAAGATAAAAATTTTAAAAAGATTTTATCTTATTACGCCGAAGAAGTATAACTTCTAACGCGTGTCCATAAGTACACACACATTTTTTTTCATTTTGTTTAGTACTTATTAATAGATAATATGAAAAAACGATCCAAAAAAAATGTACCACGCTTCTTTCTTCTTTAATTTTATTTTGTGCGTAGTTTAGTTTATTTGAAGAAGCTCTAAGAGGGTTGTGTCCAGTCTTCGAAACCGGTGTGTTTGTATGAAAAGAGTAATGAATGTGGTGACAGGTCTGCGAGTACTCAATACAGAGAGTAAACCGTAAGGAACTTGGCGTGAAGACATGTAGGTATGTAAGTTCTAAATGGTAAGTTTGAATAAAATATAAATATAAATAAAATATATAATTATAAGGCCTTTGCTGTTAAAAATCTTATGAAGAGTCAACCTTCTTATTTTAGAAAGAAAAAAAATTGTTACTGACTTACTTATCATACTTATCATAGAGTATGGACTATGTATACAAGAATGTGTATGAAATAAAAATATCAATAATTAATAATTAATTAATTAATGTCCCTGGACAAATTACACGAATTCAATCTAACCCCAAAATAAGCAAATTATATGATTGTGTTATGGGTGTTAGTCAACGATTCTAATACATAGAAATAATCAATTAGCACGTTTAATAAATACTCAGACTCAAAAATGCAGGCATCTAAATGCTAATCACACAAATGCCTGCCCCCGTCGGGAATCGAACCTGAGCCTCGCGGTTGGTCGATGTAGTTAAGCGTGTACGCTAGCCACTCGACCAACGAGGCGGTCAATACACAATTATTTAAAAAAAATGCAATCAAATTACAATCGTCATATCAAGTGTAGTTCAGTAGGGTCTTTGGTTTGTTTATTAGACAGGTTTAATTGTTCTTCCATAATATGTAATGAATATATGATTTCAATAAGATAGTTGTAGCATGCGTCATCAAAAGGGTTCTCAAGTGGTTGTTATTTTTATAATCACTCTGTATAAGAGAAATGCATTATAAACATAAAATAAACTTTTATTCCACGAATAGAAATTCCACTAAAGCGGGACTTTCCTGTTGGTGTAGTGCGAATAGATAAAATCAAGTTGTACAGATAAACACACAAATATTATTTTTTAATTATTTTGTTGTTTTTTTAAAGTTGGTTTGCTAAATTTTAAAAAATCTTTTAGGCTTGACAAAACTTTGACGTTTGGACAACACCGCCTTACCTATGTCTGCCGGCATAACGTAAGTGCCTTCCGTTGACGTGTTCAGGCTCGGAGGGTAAGTTTATCGGCTGCTAGAGGTCTAACGTCCAGAATTCAGGTTGGCAACGCAACATTATCACCTTTGTGTCTCTAGGCAGCGTGAATTTCTCTCAGGAAATCCGCCAGCTTGTTTGCCTTTCAACATCATAAAAAAACAATGAGTCTGTATTTTGTAGTTTGTTGGTTCTGTATATAAGTGTCGTTGATTAGCAACCATATTACAAGTTTTCCACGCAATAGTACTTAGCCCTCTTTGGAGCTAGATTGATGGCGTAATTAGTTCAGAGATATTTTTTTAATTAAAATCCTCTTAATCTCTAAATTACAACAGGAATCAAATCTGGAAGTGCAAGGAAAATTGCGGGAAACACATATTTTAAATCATAATAGGTTTGTACCTAAACCGAACCGAACCGAACAAGAACACGGTATTCCTGATGATAAGAGAAAGACGTGGCCTGCAGAGTACAGACATATAATGAAATAAAAAAAGGATCTTCACGCCCATATCAACGAAGGGGTAGGCAGAGGCACAACCAGGGCACCCACGACTAGCCGAAGATACTAAGTCCCACAATGTGATAGGTGGCAAGCCTATCGCCAACCGGGCACATATCCTATCCCGAGCAACATTTTTTTCATTAGGAAATCAGAAAAGCCGAATTTTCTTTATGTTGCCCGACCTGGGATTCGAACCCGGGACTTCATGCAGTCAAGTCCAACAACTGAACCGCTAGACCACAGATGCAATAGACATAGGTATAATTATTTCAATTATTTTAACATATTATTAAAATATAAATGATGTTGCACATAACTGTACATGATCATTAAACTACTGGAGGACAGAAATTAATGAAGTAAGTAGAGATAAGGTCTTTGAAATATGTTGCGGTTATTCCTGTGTGTGATATTCTGCAGAAAAACGAGTTACCTCAATTCATATACATATATACAGAAATATGTAATGTTCTGATATTGTGTAGTATATATAACATGAGTATGTGCTACAAATTTTAAAGAAAGAAAAAAAAAACACCTCAGACAGAATTTCGCCCCCTTTCGCTTTAAGCCGAAGAATGTTGTACCCACTTAAACTACTGAGGATTCAACTGCTTTGGCGAAAAATATTTTTTTTAATAATATTGGAAGCAAACAAGCAGACAGATTTCATGATGATAAGAAATTCACGTCTCATAGAGACACCAAAGATGGTAATGATGCGTTGCCAACCTGAGGCCGGAATGTAAGGCCTCGAGCAAAAGTCAGTTTACCGGCTACCTTACCCTCCAACCGGAACACGTCAACAGCAAGCATTGACTTTAAGGCAGCAGGAATAGGTAAGGCGGTGGTACCAATCCCGTCGAGTCGCTGCGAAACTCTACCACCTAGTAAGATGTCACGGTGTTAGTGACGGTGAGCATATGCTCGCCTTTTACGAGCTGCCTGGCAGAAAGGTAGATGGTCTATTCTACAAAGGAACCCGGACCAACACGGGGACATTTCTTTTTTACCGATTTACGTCGGTAGCTATGTCCTGTAGTTATACAGTTCTACACAATACCAACAAAGCTTGATTCCTATAATCGATGAACTGTAATCCGTTAGTATAACCATTTGTCGTTTATCTAAAAGTTACGAAGCGTTGCTCATAGTTGCATAATGCTTTGAGTTATCAATAGACAACGAGCATACAAAAATTCATACAAAACCTAACGTTCGTAAACAAAAACGACTAGTTTTTTGAATATACGAACCGGGCATAAATGAGAATATCGTTACAGATTAAATTTACGTTTTTTAATGGCCATAACTTTAGCTTCTCTCAAGGTATTTTAATGTTGGCATTTGAGCTTTGAGCTTAAGCTGTGTTCGATACAAGAGTTAAATACCCAGTAGCTTAAGTGGTTAAAGCATATTTTGTCGGCTTGAGATGAGCGGGTGTAAGTTCAAATCCTGTCGGAGGAGATTTTTTTCTTTCATATTTGTAGAATACTTTATGAGTATATGCCATGTGTAAAATCAAAAATCTTACTGTTTTAACATTTTTTGATGTAATTAATACTTTGCTAAACACAAATTTGTAAAATCATTGTTAAAGACAATTTAGTTAGGATCTTGACGTCAGTGTTCCCTCTGAGGTAGGCAGAGGTTCATCCATGGCATCCCCGATTAATCAAAGGTACTACAATTTCGATTATGCGCTTCAGCTTTACACTTTTTACTTTTCTTACACTTTATACTTTTATTTTTAAATTGGCTGACTTAATCTAAATTTAAGTAAAATGATTAATTTCGTAATAACAACTCTATGTATAGGTATATTAAAATACATTTGGATTTCCGAAGCTTGACGAATATAGCCGAAGCGCATAATTTAATTAGTACTGCCATACTTAGTCTTTCAATGTGATAGGTGTCAAACCTATCGCTGACCCGATACATATCCAATACTGGACAGCGTCGTTTTTGTTAGAAAATTAAAAAAAAAACGCATTTCGAGTTTTCCGACACAGAAATAAAAATCTAGAAGTAATGTAGTCAAAGCCAACACTAGACGCCTGGACCACTAAGGCAGTCACGGCTTATTAATTTCTTTTTTCATAAAATCGATTGGAGGTATGAATTGATTTTTTTTTCTTCTGTATTTGTATAGTCGGTTAAGAAATAAAAATAAATTAATTTAACATATTATGTGTATTTAAAATATTTTACAAAAATATATCAGCTGTTTACCCTTACTGCTTGTTTCTTATTTTATAAAAACTCAAGAATATAGTTTTGTGTAAAGCTTACCCATTAAGGCCATGAACATTTGATTTGCAAGTCCGCCATCTTGGAATTTTGCGAGCCATCGCAACGGAAGTAGGTAGATCATAGTGAGCTTTATACTTCCGGTGGATGGTCGACGGTCACTGGTGCATTTTTAAGAAAACTCTATCTGAAACAAAGAAATATAACCTCATTAACATTACAAAACATTAATATTACAAACTAGCTGTGCAACTCAGTTGCATTATTGGGGTGATAATTTTGCAATATACGTACATAAAGTGATGTTTATATATAGGTATATAGGCTCATTTTAAGACTTTTCACATAACTTTTTAAATTGAATTTCATCAGAATCGGTTCAGCCATTTAGAAAACGTAAAAGACAGACAGTTAGATTATCGAAATTATGATATGATGTTGTGGAAAAATAGATCAAAAATTTAAGTTGCTAGCAACCACACCTCTGCCTGGTAGTAGAGCGCTGTTCAGTAGCTTGCCCGGGAAGGAAATCTACCTTACCTATTCCTGTCGCCAAAATGATAATGTCATGTTCCGGTCCGGAGGGTACGGTAGCCGGTTGACTTGCACAACTGGTCTAATACCCCGGCCTCAGGACAGAACCTGCAACATCGTTGGTGTCTAAAAGCTCCGGTTATCTCTTACCATCCAAGGAGCTGCGTTCTTGTTCGCTATAAATAAAATAAATAAATAAA